>VMOF01000320.1:49650337-49910337 GCA_011764245.1 Trialeurodes vaporariorum
ATGCGAGAAGGTTTGCGGTGCGTTATCTCCCCTGTAACTGTTCAGTTATAGCCCACCTCAATTGATTCGGATTTTTCGCACATTTATTTGGGAATGGCAACACCGCTCTAGATTCTGAGCAAATCGAGTCAGATAAGCGGGCGGGCGCATTTCGAGCCGCATATTTTAGTCCCAATCTTTAATTGACTGATAGTACCTAGATTATAGCCTTCCACGCAGATAAGAGATCGCTGGATGGTTCGTAGCAACGGAAAGGTGATTTCAAAATTAAAGGGCAGCAAAACACGATCATTTGAAGCCTTGTGGTTGAATGGGAGACGAAATTGTTGATTTGCGTTGTAACACTGCGTATCGATAACGCACTTCGTCCCTTACCGGTAAAAGTACATCTGAGGATTAACAGACCTCAGATGGTCAACCAGGCGAAGGACGAAGTGCTTTTGGTCGCCCATATTTGCAAAAATTGTCGTCGGATAAATTACATGAAAAGACACTTTAGGATGAGAGGAAGCTGAAAAGATAAGAGGATCTGACAGTTCTTGTTCTTAAAAATCAAGATAATAGATTGCAATATCTGAAACGAGCAAGTGGAATCCCACTTTCTAACACTGAATGCTCGCTACGATTCCACTCAATATCAAGATAGAACCGTAGCGGCGTTGAATCTGGAATAATCTCGTAGAGATTCGCAACTTCCGTATTTCCGGCTTGATATAACAAAAAGTTTTGCTGGATCTCAGCCGACAATTTCACTAGATTTTTAGTGTATTTATACAAAATACGGCCGCTCCGTAGGCCTGTGCGATGTTCGATACATCGACGCTTGTTCGATGTTTAAGAGACATCGAATGCGGTTCGATGTCTCATGAGATGCATCGAAACATCGACCCACATCGAAACATCGATCCACATCGAAACATCGATTAACATTGAAACATCGATTCACATCGAAACATTACAACTTTGATTCATATCGATTTTTCCGACCAAAGAGTCGTGTTGGTCATTGTTCCAATCGATTTTTAAAACAAAAATCAAGAAATATGACATTTTTTTTTGATGTTTTGTTATTTTGATGTAAATGTAATGCTTACATGCAGATCGATTTTTCGATGCATATCGATGTTTCGATGTTTTTAAGTGAATTAATGATTCGATACCGATCGATGTTTCGATGTGGATCGATGTTTCGATATTTTTCGATATTTTTCGATTTTTCGATGTTTCGATACATCGCTCCGATGTTAGAAATCGGCATCGAAGTGACTTCGATGGACCGAACGAGACATCGCACAGGCCTACCGCTCCGTCCATTTCGCATTGGGGGGAGTTCTTTCGCAACCACATAGCATCTTTCGGCTTCTCGAAAAATTTTCATTTCTACTACTTCTTCTGCAGTTCGAAGAGTATTAAAAGGTCCCAATCTGTAAATAATGTAATAAAAAACAAATTTATCTTTTTGAAATACTTGTATTTAGAATTTTTTTATTGCCTCCATCGTTTTTCTCACGAAAAGTTCTGCTAGAATCACTCATTAAATTGAAAATCCCCGTTTCATGAAATTGGCCCATTTTGAAATAAGCTTGATTTAAATTCATCAAGATGAATTATCGATCATTACGAAATCAGCTAGATCCTGCCTAGCTAGCCCCACATTAAGAGCAGTCTTTTCTACGCCCTTGATCAAATTCAAGCTTAGGTGGCGAAATACACGCCCAGATGTCAAATTCCGAAAATCCTCTGAGTCAATGAAAGTAAGACACTCAATTCTCCAAAATCTACAACTGAGAAGGGAAGATTAAGGGTTCGCCCTGAGGTCTTGAAAACCCAAAATTCTCTACTATCATCAACGGGGTTTATTTTTTTTTTTTTTTTTTTTGTTTTTTTTTTTAATTTTTTTTTGATAAGAAAGAATGCTTTTTTAAATGACCGGATGATTCACATTGATAACATTGTCTTTGACCAGGTTCCCCGCCCAAACTTGGATTCGAGCCTGCGGGTAGAGATGGTAACACCCGAGGAGGAACTAAAAAAGCTAAATTCTGAGAAGGGACCGTTGCTGGTTGCGCCACGATAGGAGGCGGAGGCATGGAAGGGTAACAATAATTATTCTGGCCGAATAAAGCTTTCTTTCAGCCTCAACATGTTGGAGGTTCTGTGCTTTCACACAGAAGCAGCTCCAATCCATGAAGGTTCGCGGTTTGGTGTCATGGGTCTACAGAGATTTGGCTTCAGGAGACATATGAGCCTAAACTTGATCCTCAATTTGGAATTCTATGTACGGTAACTTAAGAGCTTTAGCCGCGGTTTTCTTTACGGAAGCCAAAGTAGACAAGGGCTCGAAAAGTTGTTGGAAACGCTTGAAATAAATAGACCCTAAGCGTTATTTTAACAAATCTGGCTCAAAAGTATTTTAAACCAACGCATGGAAGGTATGAAAACTATAACCCCCTGCCATTGCCTCCCTCACGTACACCAACAACGGACCTAAGGCAAATGGGGCGACTAACTTGTAAAGCATTGAGTCAGAGACCTCCGAATAGCACAACTCGATCACTTTACGGATAAGACTAACTAAATCATGCTCATTAAAACCGTCGGTATGTTTCAAATCCTTGACTATTCTTTCCATTGCCCCCGAAGCAAGATTCCCCCGGATTTTGTTAACTAAGAAGTTATCAGTAGATTGTCCCTGACCATGCATAGATTTTTCGGCTTCACTTTTTTTATCAACCGTACTTTTTTCTGGTCTTGAACATGCTTTACTGTAATGTTTGTTGGTGTCTGAACGATTGCATTAGCAACTTGCTTTTCAGCTTGACCAGTATTCACAGGATGATCACTGACCACTGTAGCGACTAGGGAGAGAAACAGAGGACCACTCAGATTAAAGAGATCTGAGAACTAGAGAGAGAGCTAAACACTTACACTTGACCAAAAACTTAATACTTAACTCACCATGAGATCTGAGCTCATAAGAGCATGCTTAGAGATAGGTTATCATTCTAATCCTGGAAGTCAGTCACTCGTGCCTGAAATAGGGGGATTGCCTAAGGCATAACTAAGGACAGCGGGGCGGCGGTACTAAGTCGATAGAAATCATGATTATATCAAAGTAATTCCTGAAAAGACAATGTGATGCGGCGGATAGCGGTTAGGCCTAAAATGAGGTCTACCGCGTGCTGGGACAGCGGACTTTGAGCCAAAGTCGGCGGTCAGAATAGATTTAGCATAGCGGCGAGAGATTAATAAAAGCAAGAAAACATTACCAAAAGGAAGCTAAGTTCTACGATCTACGAGAAGAAAAGCGAGAGAAACCAAATCTATTCCAAAAGCACACAGCGAAGAAGCGAGTAGGCAGGACGAGAGAACAACGGCAAGCAGTCAGTCTACCAGACGCACACACTAGAAGTGAAGAGAGAATCGCGGACCGAGGCCTGCGAAGCGGGGAACGGAAAAACTGGTGCGAACCGGCTGACTCGGCTGTGATTGGTTCGCGTGACGCGGCGTGCGGATTGCCTACTCGCGGCGGGGAGGCGTTTTATACTGTGTGACGTATATGCGGAAACAACCACCAAGTCGCTCGGCAACTTTTTCTACCTGCTCATGAATACCTTGATTTTGGTTGGATGGAACACTCCTGACGTTCGACTCACGACGCGACGGCTAACCCGGAACTGAAACCCACCGAAACATGGGCAAGATCTACAAGGCCTATTTGAGTCAAATGGGGAACCTCGGCCAAATGGTTTTGGAAATCGGCTACTAATTTTTCTATTTCAAGTTATTTAGCCTCCAATGTCACGTTGAGTCCCTGCTTCCTGGTCCGATAGCCCTCGAATTGTGACAGACGCAAACATGGTTGTGCACATGTTTCAATTGTGCTATGATTTGTAGGGAATCCCCCAGAGCATGATCAGCTCTATACAACGCTCAGGTTTTACTGTGAGAAATGGTTACTGGGTACCACTGCAAAGTTGCGCGTAAACGGGTAGAGAATGAAATATATTTTCAACAAAATGCATCTGAGTATCTCTTTAAGCGCGCTGTGTAGCATCAGAATGTCTCTAGGATTTTTCTTTTTGAAAACTTTACTCTTCCTTTCTCATTGACTGTAGAGGAAATGATGCACATTTTGAGAAACCACTAACTCAGCATTGGTAGTACCTGGCTGATGTGTAGAAGTTCCTTATCTTTCCGAAGGCTACTCTTCAAATCGCAAGCCTGCGGTAAAGCCTTACGCATTTCCGAGGGTGAATGCTGCGAAACAGGAGGACGACCTTTGATAGTCAGTTTTCGGACTCGCGGAGTCCTCCGCGCCTGGATGAATTAAAAATTGTTCTACATCTTCATCAGCAAGCCCCTCTTTCGTCCACTTCATTTTTTGCATGTGCTACATACGGACGCCACATTTCAGGAGAAAATTTTCCGACTGCTTCCAAAAATTGATCCTTGACATTCACTAATTATAGAGTTTGATTATTTTTTAAGACAAATTGTTTCAGCCATCCCCATGCCATTTCTATGGGATTATAATGACAATGGTAGGGCGGTAAACGCGAAACGCGGAAACTTCGGCTTTTTGCCTCTTCATCCAGGACATAGAGGGGTCAGGGAGGTTATTGCTGCGAACCAGTTCAAGAAGCTCAACTTTGAGTAAATCTCCTGAACAAGAAACACCGTGAGCTTGCAGCCACTCAATTATATCAGCTTTCCTCGATGAGCTTGTTGGAGGCTTGTCTTTCTTTGTACTATGGTACGGGGCGTTGTCCATGACGATCGTGCTTTCAGGTGCAATTGAAAGGAGTAAAGTGTCCAGAAACCGTCCTTCAAATTTTGAGAGTCCATTTCTTCATGGTAATCTTCAGTAGACTTGGAGCTGAATACTAGTGGTGGGGCGTCAATCCAGCCTTTAGCTCCACCTGCATGGTAAATTATTAAGCGCTCATCTTTTCCAAGCTGCGGGTTAGGGAAATTTGCTTTGACTGAACCATCTGTGATGCCTTTGGTTGGACATGTATTTTTATTCAGCCACGTTTCGTCCAGGAAAGTTGCATTTTCCCAATCCAAATCCAATCAAATTTACAATTTTAATAAGAAAAGGGAAAATGTGACACACTCAAAAGTTTGTATTGCTCCTACCGGGACAGTAAGTCAATTTGACTTATAATTAGTGTTATCTCTTCCGCGTGTGACCCGGGACCCCATGACCTAAACTTTCCTAAAGGAGGTAAAACCACCATTAAGGCAAATATAAAAGCTAGGCTTTGCCACCAAGCTAGTCTTCGGTGATTTTAAAGATAAAGCCAGCTCTTTTCAAACCAGATAAAGGTTATGCTGGAATTCAATTGAATAAATATAAAAAAAAGCAATTAAAAGAATCCAATGGTTGCTAGCTCTTTCTCTCACTCACTGGATCGGGCTCAAACACCTCAAATTTGTTTCTTTGGTTCATTAAAATGTGAGGAAATTTAAAATCTAAGGATGAAAATAAACTGCTACACACTTTCAGTGGCGGAGCGTGGATTGCATTTACTTTTGAGTTTCCTCTGACTACTCATGCTAAAAAGAGGGAAACATTTCCGTCTTTGGGCTTTATTAGTTGATTCAATGGTATCATCTGGGGTCAACGGTTTACGGAGATGGGATGGTTTGCCCACTCTGGCAACTTCGGAAATGATTTTTCTCGTGACACTTTTTTCACAAAGGCCTTTTTCAAAAAATTTCGAAAAAGCTCTCATAACTCAAAAATTGGGGGTTTTGGAAAAAGCTTATGGGAGAAAAAATGTCGGCAATTGCCTCTACTTGAAGAATCTATATAATAAAGTTGTCGTTCGGTCCCCCGGCGCTCCCGTTCTTCGGCCCCGTTCCCGCTATCCGTTGGGTTCCGCGGTCCTTCGCCCCAACCCACGTGTCCGCCGCTCCGTCGCGCTCCCTCTGCCCCCGAGACCGACCCTCTTGCGGCCCCCCCGTTCTCGGGAGGGGCGGTTTTCCGGAAACCGTTTTTCCGCGCTGGTCGCCGCCCCGTTCGGTCTGTCGGTTCCGCACTCGGTCCCTTCGATCCGCCCCGTCGTCCCGCGTTTTCTGAGTGGTCTCTCGGTCCGTTCTGGCGCCCGGGGAGGGAGGGGCGACCGGAAAAGTGGCTTCGGACCTAAAATTTTGTGGACAGGGTCAGGGGCGAGGCCTAGCGTCCTAGGACCTCGCCGCCCCTTCCGCGTGATCGCCGAGGATCTGAAATGGGTGGGTCATCTTTTCGTTTTTGAGGAATCGCCCTGGGGAACCCGGGAGGGGCGTTTTTCGGTTTGCGGTTTTTCCAATTTTCTGACCGCAGGGTTGGGCCCGCGGGCCCGGGATTGCGCGTGTGATCGCGCGGCGGGTAGGCCCACACTTAGGGTGGGGGTCTCTATCGGGAGGATGGACCCTCCGGTCGGGAGGGGCGCGAAACGGTCCCGGTGAGGACCCCGGAATGACTGTGGAGAGATCGAGTCTCGGGGTAACGTTAATCGTCGCCCGTGGCAACGCTACGACGAGTTCGCCTCGGATGAAACCGTGTTGCCGGGTCGTGTCGGATCTGCCTCCTGTGTCGATGAATATTGTTTGTTTGGTGAGGTTACCGGAGAAGAATGGCAACCGTCGCCGTGTTGTCTGATCCTCTGGTATTTCTACGTGGACTATGTGAGAGACGATTTGATTTTCGGGCACTATTTGTCTACGCTCCGAATCTTCGTTATGTTGGATATTGTATCGCGGGCCACAAACGAAAGTCGACCAAAGACATTATACAGGGTGAACAAAAGAGAATCCAGGCTGAATAACTCAAGTAAGCATCTAAAACGACATAATGTGTCCGCGACATTCACCATCCATCAGTGTTAATTTTACTCATTTTTAGTGTTTTAGAATAATTCTACGCCTACCATTTCACCTCACCATCGATATCTCATGTATTTTAAGATGCTGATTTCAAAAATGCTATCAGTTTTCATGAAACTATCCTATATTTTATGTAAATTCGAAATTACGCCTTCTTAGCAAAAAATTCGATGTTCTGGAAAAAGTATGAGTTTTGAGTAGAAACCAAGGCCGAATTTGAAATCAGCGGGTCAAAATACATGGAAGATCTAGCGGGAGGGGTGAGAAAGAGGTATCTTATGATGAGAAAACCTGGCTCTACGTTCATAACAGCCGTACACAATATGTCGTTAAGGCGTAAAAGTCGAACAACTCGCGAACGTCTTCGTACTTTGAAAAAAGCTCAATTACGTGTTTGCTTATTTAAAGAGGGACATTTTTAGGAGGGTTTTTATATTCGGCGTCTTCCAGGGGGGGGCAACGGGGGCGCCAACCCCATAAATTGGGCTGTAATATATTTTTTTATTGCAGATTTGGGAAGAGCGCAAAATTCCTTAAGTCATTATCGATTTTTGTCTCCGAAATATCGAACCTCAAAAACGCTTACGGCCAATTTTCAAAAAATCATAACTCCTCCAAAACAGGTCCGAGTAAAAAAACTACGAATTTTAAATACTCTACAAAGCAAGTAGTTTCCAAATAAAAATACACAATTCAACTAAAATGTACACGGTTGCCAATTTTCAGCCCCTAATTTTTTTCCTGATATTTCTGACGTATGCAGCCTGGCTCCTTTTTTTGTACACACCCAGTAGAAGAAGACTGGCCCCTAGCTGCGAGAATTGAAGCCGCTTACTTTCATGGGCTGGGCTTCCCCGCTCGGGGGTATGAACCTAAATAATATTGCGGCTTATGGAGCCGAGACGTAAAACTGGTTCAAAAGAATGCTAATTACTTTAAGTTTTAAAAGTACTAAGATATGATATTCAGTTCATGTCAAAGTTAAAATTGCGACGAACGTAAACGAAAGTTTCGGTGAATGTATCCGCGAGATATTACGATAGAAAGTACGGCAAAGAGGTTATGGACGCTAAAGTAAACAATAACCGACCGATCGTTAACTTCGATTTTTCAAGAACCGACGCTCCTTAAATTGGTCCCAATTTTTGATTAAAATGTATATTCCATACTGTGCAACATACGTGATTTGCAACTAACCGGGGAAGTGTCGTGCCCATCAGCCCGTGCCATGACCGCTGACCGGCTTCACTTTTCTCCCATGATATGAGATAGCAGAGAGGTTAGTTTCCTCTGTAATGTCTTTGGATACAACTGACACTAACAACCGATATGGTCCAACTCAGTCCAAGCAATTCGATACGCGGCTCTATTAATTGACGCCCCTCCCTTCTTTCATGTGTTTTAGGAGCTCATTTTTTCGGAGGTGAGGGTCGTTTGCTTCTCTGATATAGTTTACCTAACTATTCCAAAGAGATGCTGAATCTCATTGTTGTCCTCTCAATGGACTCCTTCAAAGTTCTCATGATTAATCCCCCATGATGCATTCAGATGCTTAGAGTAGAGCATTAGAGATACATTCAGCCCAGAAAAAACCAACAGTCCGTGGTTAGCATAAACAAAAATTAGACTTGGGTGCAATTTTAATTGGTAGAATCAAAATTTAAGACTACAAATTGGAATAGGCCCTTCTCTTTTCCTCTTTAACCCTCCCTCTACCCTCAACTCTCCCACCACCCTCAACTCTCCCACCACCCTCAACTCTCCCACCACCCTCAACCCTTCTTCCACCCTACGTGATCATCGGTTTTCAAATTTCGCCCACGCGTTGGCAAAACTCCTCTGCACCCCCCCCCCCTTTCCATCTTTATATCTCTTCAACCACTCTCAATCCATGACCTTCTTCTATTTTTCTATCACTTTAACTTTTTCTCTATCTTCTCTCTCACTCCTGTCGGCTTGAACTCTCTCTCTCATTTTCCTCCCCCTCCTCATGGGCACACCCAGAGGGGCCGGAGCCCCCCCCCCCTTTCCCCATATAGCAAGAACAAAATGAGGAAAGGCAAGGAAAAAATGAGGAAGAGAGAAAAAAATAAAGGAAAGGAAATGAGTTTAAAAAAAGTTTATCAATGTCATGATTTTTCATAATATCGTTTTCCTTGGAGGAACACATCTTTCCCGACAGAAATATCCGCAATTGTTAATTTCGCTCTATCTTTCTCTGATATCCAGATTTCCTGAAGACTCCGTCTTTCTATCAGCATGATTGGAGATTAAGATATTTCTATAATTTTTTCAGCACAGTCGCGGGAAATCTCATTTTTCTCGAAGCCTAAATTTTCAAAATTTTCTGGAGGAGGACTCCTGGACCCCCCATCAGCCGGGGGTGCCCCCCAGACCCTCCATATGAAATGACAGCATGCCCCCCATACTGAAATCCTGGGTGCGCTCATACCCCTCCTTCAACTAAAATCACATGCAGCAAAATTTGAGCTGTTGCCCAGCGAGACGCTAAGCGGGACACAGAAGAATAAATGCAGTTTTTGTGCAGCGTGACTGAAAAAGCTTTTTGTGCGACTGATTGTGAGTGTGGTAGTCAGTTGTGTTGCTTTTGAGTTCTAATGCGCGCGCGCATCGTTCGACAGGATGACCCGTACTCGGTGTCCACAGAGAACTTAAAATGTCTGTTTCGAACGCCTCTGCTATCTCTTTGCACGGGGGGAAAGTGGAGCCAGTCATAGCATGGGCTGACGGGACTTCCCCGCGCGGGGGTATGAACCAATGTCACATTAGCTCTTATGGAGACTGTAACCTAACGACCAATCACAATGAAATATTCACGCCTACGCCTTAAGATGATACTACGATTCCTACAAAAATAAAGCGTTTAAATGTCTCGGAAGTTATCATAGATCGCTAACTTGGTTGGTGTTGACTCACTAAACAGATTCTTCTTTAAAGTTGCGGAAAACATTCGACTCTAAACGTTCAGGGACCACATAATGTTCGGTCCCGAGCATTGAATTGCGTGCATCTTGCGTGCGGTTTTGACCAATCAGAGAGCTTACGTAAGTTACGCTCGGGACCGAACATTATTTGGTCCCTGAAAATTGTATTGATTGTCATTGTTAAAAAAAATGATACCTTCTTCAACAAAATAAAGGGCTGTGGCATAAGGTTGACAGATCCACCTCTATGCGGTTGGAGCCGAACGAAGCCGGGCAGCCTGCTAGTATAAACTAATGTTTTGATCATTATTGGAGACTTTTACGAGAAAACTTGAAGAATGTGTTTGAACCCCCCCCCCCCCCCCCCAAATGGGCCCCAAAAGGCTGTCGGGCTCTTTTGAAATATCAAAAATGAAAAAATTGGGGTTGATTCCCTATCTGACTTTTTTGTTTCAATTTATTTGGTCCAGTAGTTTTCGATGTAGAGTTACGAGACATTTGCTAACTAATTCTGGGCAGGCATCGAGCCGGCCCATGGGACAGGCTCAGTGCCTGCCCCGAAGGATTTAGATTTTAGGAAAGAAAGACACAAACAAGAAGGTTTCGGTTAATTGTAGTGGCCCCGGGCCACCCACAACTCACTCCATTAAACTACACTTTCACCCCTGAAGGGGGTGAATATTGATAAAACTTACATTATTAGTGGAGAACACGAACTCGCGACGATTCCATCAATCGGTGACTTCCAAGTGAGAATATCTCCTCCTTGTTGTTGAAACCTTTGAAATCTGACTCGGGGCGGAGCTGTGCAACGGAATAGCATAGAACCCTATAACGTTACATCGAAAAAAGTGCCTGATCCGGGTGGTCTGGTACACCCTGTATTGATGTAATGATTTCCATCCGATTTTTTTATTCCATCTTCCCTTTCCCGTCTCACTCTAGATTAGATATAGCGAAGATATTATACTTCACTTTAAACAATGCAATTCGGCGTACCCTGCGTATTCACCATTCATAGGCATTAAAATTTAAATCACAATAATCAGACCTGCTATTAATTGGCAGCCTGTAAAATCGATCTCCGACGATAAAATTTTGGTAAAAATTCCATTAATCGAAAATTTTTTTGACAACATTTAGACGCATCCAGTGATGTTGCTCTTGAGTTTTATGCACACAGTATAAGAAACGGCTCTGAATAAACAATTACCATCCTGGGCAATGGGGATGATACTTTGCATTTGCATATTAGTGTGGAAACAGTGATTCAATCATTAACAAAATAATTCAGAAAAAGTTAGAAAATATTGCCATAAAATATCAAAGAGAAACCAACACCATATTAATAAAACACCTAGTTCATATGACCAATTTTTTCCACCAATAATAAAAGAGAAGGGTGGAGAGGAGAGTTAGAAATGATAGGGTAGAAACCGGCACTAATTGAAAATAACAAAAAGGATAAAAACCGACACCAGTTATCCAATAGAAACCGAAACCAACATTTTGTAATCTTTGTATACCACGAAAAAAAACAGTAGGAAAAAAGAAGAGCACTCTGGCTCTGAAACTCTAAAAAAACACTATACCTACAGATATCACAAATTATGGCGCACCAGCTATCTAATAGAAACCGACACCAACAAATAATCTTTGGATACCACTTAAAAAAAAAAAAAAAAAAAAAAAAAAAAAAAAAAAAACAGAGGGAAAAGAGGAGAGCAACCCGGCTCTAGGAATGTAAAGAAAAAAACACTTCAGCTATCACAAATGACACACAAATCAAATAATCACTGTAAAAATGAGCCAATTAAAAGATAAAGGATAAACTCGGCACCAACTATTTGTTGAAAACCGACACCAGCTATCCAATAGAAACCGAAACCAACATTTTATAATCTTTGGATACCACGTAAACAGTATGAAAAAAGAAGAGCAAACTGGCTCCGAAAATCTAAAAAAACACCACAGATTTCACAAATTATGCAACAAAAATCAACTAATCACTATAAAAATGAGCCCTTACATTGATTCGCATCATAGCATCATGACTGGCAAGCCTGAATTTCAACTCGTCGGACCGCGTCGACTCTGATCGAGTTTACGTGAACGACTGATTTTCAAAAAATTCCAACGGTAAAAGGCATTAGGCAAGCCTTTGTCTTCTCTCGAGCATAGAAGGGTTGAATACATTACGGTACCCCCAAAGAATGGGTCTGTTGCAAACTTTTGCTACAACGATAAAAAGTTATTATTCCAACGTAAAATTGCCTGAAAAGTCCATTGGTGGCATCATTAAGTCATGAAATACAATAATAAACTCACAAGAGGCGTTTATTGAAATCCAAGATGGCGGCAAAATATCGAGGAATCTGAATTTATGCACCGTGATCATCCAAGGATTGCCAACGTTTACAACCTCATTGGAGATAGAGGTTATGTGTTTGTTTACGTTGTGATTGGTTGTGATCGATGTTGTGAGGTTGGCTATCCTTGAATGTTCGTGGTGCATGCATACAGATTGCTCGATATTTTGCCGCCATCTTGGATTTCATTAAACTCTTCTTGTGAGTTTATTATTGCATTTCGTGGCTTTCTGATGCCGCCATTGGACTTTTCAGACGATTTTACATTAGACTAAACACTCTCAATCGTTGTAGCAAAAGTTTGCAACAGACCCATTGGGGCAGAGAAAGCGGGTCAGTTGCGCAAGGAAAACAAATCTAACGGACTGACCCAACAAAAACCCCTTGCACATTCAGTAAATGCATCGACTAATGGTGGAGAGAGAATGAAAGAGAATATAGCCTGGTACCTAACGCTGATTCAGTTTTGAAAACGCGAGAGATCTTGATGTATTTATTTTTACAGAATAAAAATCATTCAATTCTAAAAAACGTTTAAAAATCAAATGCAATATGTGTTGCATTGTTCATTCAAAAATTGAATGTATTTGTAGAGCGGTTTCAGTGGCGGATCTAGGGGTGCGTCTGTGCCCCTCTTTATTCGTATGAACACGCGTGTTAGAAAAGGATAGAGCAAATGTTACGGGCAAATGTCTCGTGACTGCTACTCTTTCTATTTAAATGGGCAAAAGGAGGGACAGACAAATCCCTGGATGTGGAAATAGAGAGTGTAAGTCAGTGTGAATGGGTGAGCGCGCGCGCGTGTGCGTGTGCGTGAATATGAGAGAGAGAGAGAGAGAGAGAGAGAGAGAGAGAGAGAGAGAGAGAGAGAGAGAGAGAGAGAGAGAGAGAGAGAGAGAGAGAGGGGGGGGGAGGCAGAAAGGGAGGGAGAGGCAGAAAAGGAGGGAGGGACGCACCAGGAGAAGAAACTCCGGATTTGAAGAAATCTTATGATTGCTCTGACTTTTCGATCCATTGAATCATAAGATTTCTTCAAATCCGGAGTTTCTTCTCCTGGTGGGTCACTGTTCAAAACAAGATCAATTTTTTCTTTTTCGTGGAGAGATCGGATCCGAAATTACCAATTGTTGAAATTGTTTGCCGATAAAATCGGTACACGAAACATAGCTGTGGCCATTCCCTATGTGTAGGTCAGTTTAGGCACTGACTAACGGAAGGAAAAAAAAATACACGGTGTTTCCAAAACTTATGTCATCCTTTCTACCACGTATTCTTGAGGTCAAAATAAGACTTTTTTTTCCCTATAAACATGTGTCCGTTTAAATGCTCCCCTTTTGAGCTACAGCCCCCCAAAGTTTTGAAAAATTGTTGGTTTTTTTGGAATATCAGCCATAATTATGAACCAAATGTCATGAAAATGGTTGTCCCGAGGTAATTAGACGTGTAGAATCCATTGATGACCTCGATAAATTCAGAAATGAGGTCTGACTGTACTTTTCAGGCAATCTTATACCTTCAACGACACAAATATTATGTTACGGATTGGAAATTTGAAAAATGAAAAATGAATAATCAGATGGAAAAAACTCTTTAAAATATATTTGGTCCTTTTTGTTTTGGTCGACACGACGTGTATTAAGCGAGATAATCGCTGCACAAGGTGGAAAAGTCAGCGCTTTTACTGTTGTGGGCGGCCCGTAGAAGCAGCGGAGTGGCATGACAGTTTGCATACTTCCTACCGCTCTTTGTGGTAAAAGCGCTGACTTTTCCACCTTGTGCAGCAATCATCTCGCTTATTACGCGTCGCACCGACCAAAACAAAGAGGACCAAATATCTAAGAGTTTTCAGGCGTGCGACGTAGTCGACGGAGAGCACCTGTTTACGAGCATTTAGAACAATGGGGCAGTTGCAAGGGTCTGAAATGTTGTGTTTTTTATAAAGAAAATGGAAGTACTCGATGAGCTGAGAACAAAGATGCCTTTGGTTTCTAATTAAGTCTCGTTGTTCCGGAGATGAGATTTTGGCCATAAATACATCGTTTTAAATGGGAATTCCGCGTTGTGACGTCACTACGCACATGATTTTTTACAACTTTACACGTGTGTATCTCCAAAACCAGGACACTTAGGAAATAACTTAAAGCACCATTGTTCTCAAGTCATCAAGTACTATCATTTTCTTCATAAAAAACACAACATTTTGGACACTTGCAACTTCCCTATTCACGAGGGAGTTATGACAATTTTTCAATTTGTTTTTCGGAAACTTTGCAACACTGTAACTCGAAAAAACTACAATTTCGGACCCATGTTTATAAGAAAAAAAAAAGTATTATTTTTACCTCTAGAACACGCCCTGAAAATCAATGTTTATAGTTTTGTTACACCCTGTATACTTTTAGCGTAAATTCATCAATTTTTGCCAAAAACTGTTGATATTTTGGTCAGTGCAGTCGGCTTTGATATCCACGGTTCGAACTACCTAATCGACCCTATAATCATCTTGAAGATACATGAACTTAGCTTTAAGAAGATCCTCTTTTTGTGACCCACCCGCCACTGTCAGTGGTCTGTTTCGGTGTAAATTCCTAATTCCATGCCTACTGCTTGATATTTTAAGGAACTGACGTGCTCTGAAATATTCGGACCTTTGTCGATGCGCATTCAGTTCTGATTATACAAACGAACCAGTGCGATGTGTGTGCTCTGATCATCAAGGAATCAACCATCTGGTTGCTGAACGAAATGGTCTGTTGATGTAGGCAGAAGACTCTTAATACGACTGCGGCTGGCTGGAAGAGCTTTATAGTCATAGGTTGAAGCCCTTGAACAGTCAGTGTGCTTGCGGTTCGAAAGCGCCTACGCTTTGCAGACCAGCAGCCCGCACACACACACTCACACTCTCACACACAAACTAGACATCTGATTCATCGTTTTATTCCTCACTTTTATCTCGCCAGTGTCCAATCAGTCATGATCCTATAGTTGTGCGCCGCGCAAATCCTCTTATTCCGAACCGGATTCGTGATTATTTTAAACTCGATCGTCTTACCGAAATTTTTTTCTCCTCTGTTTTCTAATCATCTGTATCAGTTCGCATCAAATTCTTTTGGTTTTTATTTTTCGCGTTTTTTGTTTACGTTTTGCCCATCGTCAGTCAGTGCTTTGAATACCCCCTCGTGTCCCTTCGTGACGAGCGAATTAACCTGATTAATCCTACCAATTGGTCATAGCTGGTGCGGTTTCTTTTTCGTGTTTTTCCTTTGGTGTTTTCCCAGTGCTCAGGGTTTCTCAGTGGATTCCAATAATTGTGTTCTCCGTTTTCCCCTCAGTTAAGTGATTGAAGTGTAGTTTTTTTGTTTTCTGGTGTGAGGAAGCAAATGCATTGGATTAACGGTACGACATCACAGTTTTTCTCTCTTTCAAGTCTATTCCTTGATTTCTTTATTCAATTATTGTTTTCTCAACGGATCAAAAGACGCCATAATTATTTTGGCACCTCTACCCTAACGATTTGTTTCTTTTAGCCTCAATTCTAACGTATCGAATTACTCGGTGGCGAAGTTACTAGAACTTCCATCCCTCCTTGTAATCCAGCGCATGGGGATTTAGGGGGGGGGGGACAAACTAAAACGCGTCAAGAGGTTTGAGCCAGAGGAGGGTAGGGGCAGTGGCGTTGATAAATAAAAACAATGCGAGCCTGTTGTCTTCAAGTGTACTTTGTCCTCAAGAAAATCAAAAACTGAAATCCCAGCCGAGGAACGTCAAAAAACCGATGGATTGTTTTTGAAAATTGTTTGGTTCGAGGTCAACTTGTTAAAAAATCAACTAAATATCACCGCGTGCCTTCGCCAGGTGAGGGTTGGGGAAGATATTGGTGGTGGTCACAAGCCAATTTTTGTCTGGGGGAGGGGGCAGAAATCAGGAGGTCCTGCCTCTTCTTGCCCTCTCCACTGCCATGCCAGAGCTTTGAAAACAAAAATTAGTAATGGGGAAGAAGTGCCTTCAAGAAGGCACGAATGCCACATTTTTCTCTTATACTTACGCTCATAACTCCCTTTTTCTTTCTTTCTTTTAAGTTTTATCATCGGAATTCACTGACTAAAAAAAAAACTCCTTGAGATGGCCTTATAGCTTGAGAATTCCGTGAGATTTTTCCACTGAAACTGGGTAGTGTGTAACTGATGTGTATTAAGAAGGAGGAAAGAAAAAGAGCATCAAGGAATGAAACGTTTTGGAGGCAGTTTTTCAAGGTATACAGGGTGTCCCAAAATTGATAGTAAATTTTTTTACCACGTATTTTTGGGGCCAAAATAAGACTTTTTTTTCCTATGAACACGTGTCCGAAAATGCCCCCCTCGGAGCTACAGCCCCCGAAAGTTTTAAAAAAAAATCGGTTTTTCTTCGATTCTAGCAACGAATCTCGGTAAAAATGGATGAAAATTGGTTTCCATGGGTAATTTTAGGCGTTCTTTCCGATTCCGGGGTCAAAAATTTCCGAAAGGGTCAAGAAAGGGGGTTGAGGGGGGTTCAAATTTTAAATTGAATAATTTTTTAGTGCTCCGTAAGAAAATGAGAAAAAAAACAAAAGAATCTAATGGAACAAAACAAAAGGAACATTTTTGATCTCTTGTGTTTTTTTCATAAGACACACAAAAAACGAGTAAAATCGATTTTTCGCCGGGAGCGCACAGCCCGATAGCACTGCTCTGTGCACTCAACTGACTCAACGATCGACTCGACGCAACGCGGCACTGAAACAGCGCTATCGGGCTGTGCGCTCCCGGCGAAAAATCGATTTTACTCATTTTCCGTGTGTCTTATGAAAAAAACACAAGAGATCAAAAATGTTCCTTTTGTTTTGTTCCATTAGATTCTTTTGTTATTTTTCTCATTTTCTTACGGAGCACTAAAAAATTATTCAATTTAAAATTTGAACCCCCCTCAACCCCCTTTCTTGACCCTTTCGGAAATTTTTGACCCCGGAATCGGAAAGAACGCCTAAAATTACCCATGGAAACCAATTTTCATCCATTTTTACGGAGATCCGTTGCTAGAATCGAAGAAAAACCGATTTTCTTTTAAAACTTTGGGGGGCTGTAGCTCCGAGGGGGGGGCATTTTCGGACACGTGTTCATAGGTAAAAAAAAGTCTTATTTTGGCCCCAAAAATACGTGGTAAAAATATTTACTATCAATTTTGGGACACCCTGTATATCGTTACTATCGTTAGCTACCTTGGAAACGTTCCTCCAAAATGTTTCATTTCTTGACGATCTTCTTTTCTTCCTTCAACCCCCCCCCCCCAACCACCGCTCTTCCCAATGCATATAGTTTTAATAGAAAAATCTCAAGGAATTCTGAAGCTAAGGCCATTTCAAAGAGGGTTTTTCGTTGATTGTCTGAACTGCACATTTACACCATCGTTGGTATTTCCAATGTAACGGGGGAGACTGTATCTGAAAGGTTAGTTGAACTAACCTTCGAAAAAAGTTGGGCAAATGGAAGTGTAATCAATTACGCGATTTTTCGCAGTAATCGGTAATCATCAAACCTTTGGATGGTAAATACTCGTAATTAAAAGTTGTCTTCGCAGATTAAAAGTTAACTTTAAGGTCATTTCGAGAAGATCCAATTCTTCTGCTACTAATATGATGGATGTATTGAAAAAAAAAAAAAATCAAGCCTATTTCTGTGAAAACGACAATGGGGCTCTTGCAAACTTTTGCTATATGCAAATATACAGGTTGTCAATTAATAAAGGAGCCAGGCCGAATATATCGAGAACGGCTCCGAATTTCGAAAAACGCTGAAACACGTGTTCGATTATTTTGAGGGGGTCACCGATTTGGAGGCCTTCTCTGGGGGGCCTCCAGGGGGGTAGGACCTCCCTAAATCCAATACTTCAAATGGGGACCCAATTTTTTATTTGATATTCGAAAAGAAGGTAAAATTCTAAGACTTTTGGTGCAAACCGAAGGTTGATATCGTTTTTGATATATAGAAGGTCAAAGTTCGATTTGGGCCCATTTTCAAAAAATCACTACTCCTCGTTGAAAAGTCGGTATCTAAAACACGGCTAAGACTTAATCACACTGTTTTTCAGTCATGTTATGATCCTATTCTAATTCTAGACTAGATCTTCGTGGTCTCCGAAACTTAAAGATTTTGCAACGGCAAATTTTTTTCAATGTCAGCTATCAGAACGGTGTAAAGAAAGATTTGCTCATGGAGATACCAAGATCAAGGCTCGTTCACTTTCACTGGCACCAGTGGCGTAATCTTAGGGGGGGCATGGCCTTTTTGCCCCCCCCCCAATATTTGAGGAGGGGGGAGCAAAGTATCATTTTGCCCCCCCCCCCCCAAGAATTTGATGAAAAAGAGGGAGGGAGAAAAGAAAAGACAGAAAATGCAAAAAAAAATAAAGAAAGGAAGGAATAATTACAGGAACCCAGGAGCAAAAAATGGCAAGAAGAAGTGGCTCTATTTTACCCTAAAACTGCGACTGAAGTAAATCTAAAGTGAAAAATTCCTACCTGTTGTCAATGAGAAAAAGAAAATATACATTGAGTCTACTAACTTCTGTTCTGTCGGTTGGTTATTTTTGAAAGATTCAATCGCTAAAAATATAGTCTGAGAGGACCCAAATGTTCAAATTTCCATTGGTCCTATTACTGGAAAATCTCCCCCCCCCCCCTCAGATTCCCCAAAGTATCGGACTATTTGCTACTCCCTCCCCTCCAAAAGAATCTTAAATTTTACGCCACTCTGAGCGGAACAACTGCAGTTAGTTCCCTTTTTTCTTGAGAACTGAAGAAAATAAACGTAAAATCTATTTGTAATTTGTTTATATTTGGTCGCATTTTTTATGCGATAGCATTGCTTAAAATAACGTCTGAGAGAGCCTGAATTTTCAATTTTTTTCCGGGGGAGGACCCCCGGACCCCCCTCTCACTGGGAGTGTCCCCCCAGACTCCCCGTAGTGTATCTCTCAGAAGTTGGTTTGCCCCCCCCCCCCAATAATTATCCCAAGTTTACGCCACTGACTGGCACCATTTATTATTAAATATTGACACGAAAATACTCTATCTGCAAGATTTTCTAGAATTTGAAAAGTATTTTCTATAGAATTCAAAAAACAATCTATATTTAGATCTTTCAGTCAACGCTTCAGATTGGACCCTCAAACAACCTGAAAGTTGGGTGTTTTTGCAGATCGATGGTTCGCACCATCCACCATCAGTGACTCTATAGTGGCCCGCAAATCTTTGATGGTCATCGATGCGGTCTGAGACCATCATCACCATCTTCTATCACGACCAGTAGCGCACCGAGAGTTTCTTCATCTCTCTCTTTTCTCCATCAAGAAACGTATGTTAGACAAGGATGGGCAAGGGGATAAAACCCCCTCCTTCTGTCCTTTTCCTACTTATACACTCAAATGGCAAATGAGAGAGATGGAAGATATCCTGGTTGCGCCAGTGATCACGACAAAGTAAATGTCAAGAATGTCCGATGCCTAGAATCACGGGGAGGCATCACACCAGCGGCGGCTCGTGCAATCTGGCAACAATGGATTTCCTCCATTTAAAACTGCGTAAAATAATCGATTACTTGGTGAGGCGCAGCGCCTCACCTAGTATCGATTTTTTTGCATACGTTTAAATGGCAAAAGTGCACGGTTGTCAGATTGCACGAGCCGCCACTGCATTACACCAACTCATTTCCTGCCAAGACCCACCAGATTTTGAAATATTTGCCGTTGAGTCTACACATCTATTTTACTTTGTAAATAGTTTTAAATGGGGAGGTGTAAACTCCTAGACTGACCATTGCTAAATCGTAAATTCCGAGACTGCTGAAATTATCGAAAAGAAACTCCTAGACGGAGGGATAAAGTGGAGGATGTAAATATCGAATTTTGTGCCGGACGACGGCAGATGTTGCCATTTTGGGAAACCGCGTTTGTTCCAGATCGACACGTTTATCAAAATACGCAGTGCGCGGTTGGGAAACATTAAATCGAGAAAAAAATCTGTGCTTCGAAAATACGAAAAAGTTAACGAATATTATTCAACTTATCGCCTGCAAGGAAAGTCCGGTCGTTTTGACTTTGTTAAAAAAAAAAAATAAAAAAATAAAAAAATAAAAAAATAAAAAAATCATATTTTAACGCCAATACAAAAGCCAAGTGGAAACCAGATGTATATTGTTTTTTGATTTTGTTTTGTTTTTTTTGTTTTTTGTTTTTTTAATTTTACTTGCCGCGGTTTTTTTCAACCTAAATAGTATCTATTATTGACGCCTCAGCTGACAGTTAATAACCATTCATTAATCAAACTTGGATTACCCTGATTACAACAAATGTCGATGGAAATTTGGCAACCCTGCCTGCGAAAATCATTTTTTATGGTGGAGTTTACACAGGTTCGCTACGTTTTTACCTGCCTTGTATAGGAGTTTGTTTTCGAAAATTGCTCGTCTAGGAATTTTTATGGTCAGTCTAGGAGTTTACCGAGCCCCTTTTAAATGGTGGATGGTTCAAGTCAGTCATCCAATGCCTGAATGGGGCAGTTGCAAGGGTCTGAAATGTTGTATTTTTTATAAAGAAAGTAATAGTACTTGATGAGCTGAGAACAATGGTTGCTTTGGTTTTTTCCTAAGTGTTTTGGTTTCGGAGATACACACGTGTAAAGTTGTAAAACAATCGTGTATGTAGTAACGTCACTACGCGGAATTCTCATTTAAAACAATGTATTTTGGGCCAAAATCTCATCTTCGAAACAATGAGACTTAATGGGTCTGTTGCAAACTTTTGCTACAACGATAAAGAGTGTTTCATCGTATGTACTTACAATCGCCCGAAATATCCATTGGTGGCATCAGAAAGTCATGAAATGCGATAATAAACTCACAAGAGACGTTTAATGAAATCCAAGATGGCGGTAAAATATCGAGCAATCATTATGCATGCACCTTTAACAACCAAGGATTCCCAACGTTGACAACCTCAGAGCCTCAGAGGTTATGTGTTTATTTACGTTGTGATTGGGTGTGATCGATATTGTGAGGTTGGCTATTCTTGGATGTTTGTGGTGCATGCATAGAGGTTGTTCGATATTTTACCGCCATCTTGGATTTCATTAAACGTCTCTCGTGAGTTTCATACTGCATTTTATGACTTTCTGATGCCACCAATGGACTTTTCACGCTATTTTACATGAGATTGAACAAAAATGATTGCGCTGTAGCAAAAGTTTGCAACAGACCCATTTGAAACCAAAGGCATTTTTGTTCTTAGCTCATCAAGTGCTTTTATTTTCTTTATAAAAAACACAACATTTCAGACCCTTGGAACTGCCCTTGAGACAGTTTGGTCCAATTCGAGCGTATAAGGAGCGTTTTTCGAGTCCTCCGTTTCCGTTCGGTGTCATCCATAGGCGGATCTAGCAATTTGGCAAACATAAATTCATCCAATTTGAATGTATGAGAAACAATCGATTCTTGAGAGGGCTATGGCCCTTCTACCAATCGATTGTTTCTCATGAATTCAAATGGGAATAATACACAGTTGCCAGATTGCTGGATCCGCCTTTGGTGCCATCGATCATCTCTCTCGGGTAAAGAGCAAGTCTGTGGTCCAGCGAGGGTGAGATCAATAATGATTCTGATTCGCCTCGATGAAAATAGCGCCCACGGAGTTTCCATCTAGTTTGTCTGCTTTTTCCGTTGTGTTTGCCGATTTTATTTTTGTGACCGTATATGGCCGCGTCTGTAATAGACTCGGATTATTATTATTCTCTTGCAGACGTCGAGTCTCGAGAATTCTACACCCAGGGTTACTCAAACTCATCGATGTTGTAAATGATCATGCCATGCCAACAAGCTGATAATTTTTTTATTATTATTATTTTTGTGACGGATCGGAGGCTTCTTTTTTGTTTACGAATATGCGCCCATGGGCGGATACAGGGAACGGGTCTGTTGCGTACTTTTGCTACATCAATATAACTCATTGTTTCTAAAGTAAAATTCGGCGAAAATACCGATACGCACATAAAAAACTTTCAAAATCCACTCATTAAATCAGAAAATACCTTCCATTTCAAACAACCCGCGCTACACTAGACACTATATCACCGACTTATAACTACGTAGATGGAACCATCTCGTTTATGTAAACATGAACAGAACTCACAAACATTGGAATATTTCGTTTAGATGCGTACATTTCATATATTATTTTGTAATCTTTGATAAATCGAAAAGACCAGGCAGCAAATGCAGCTTATATTTCACGTATTAAAAAAGAAATTCCATCATTTTGAAGTTACGATGTTGTTTACTTATGCACGGTGGTTCCGTCTATGTAGTAGTATACCGGTGCAAATAGTGTCTGTAGCGCGGGCTGTTTGAAATTGAAGTGATTTCCTGAGATTAATGAGTGGATTTTGAACGTTTTTAATGTGCGCATCGTTATTTTCGCCGAATTTTACATAAGAATCAAGGTTCTATATTGTTGTAGCAAAAGTATGCAACAGACCCATTGTCTTTCTCTCTCTCCCTCCATTTGAACTTATGTGCGTTAGAAAATGACAGCAGAGGGGGCCATCACGTGACTTTGGTCCCCTCTTCTGTCCTTTTCCAACGCACGTTTTCAAATGGGAGGAGAAAGAGAAAGAAAATTCCCTTTATCCGCCCATGTATGCGCCACAGTAAGTTTTTCTTCTGGTAAAATCAAAGCTTTAGCGCTGCCAAATTCTGAGAGAGGTGCCATTTGATTGGGCAGTGATGGCCAATTAGAGATTCCAATTCTCCTTTGAAAGAATCGACCCGATTCAAAAATCGGCCTTGTAGAATCAACTCTTGAGAAAATAAAATCTTCCGATTCTTTATCTTGAATGCGGTGTATTGAATCGTCGCTGCTTGACGATCTTTTCTGAATCGGATCCGACCCGTATTCCCGCCGATTCACCTGAATCGCCTCGTGATGATATACGATTTCCTTTCCTTACTCTTTAAGTCGACTCTCTTTCAAACAATTCTATTTTCCTTCACTCAAACTTGGTTTTTTCGATTTAACCCTCTAAAGACCAGGTTAGTTCACATTAGAGTCCCTTTATGGAAATATTGTATAGGGAGTACCGACACGAGCTCAACGAGTTGTGATTGGTCGTTGGTTTTAGGCTCTCACGGAGTCGAGCAGGAGTCGACGACATCGAAGGCTTCACACGAATGGAGTCGATTCGTAGAGGAACGTATGGGAACGGACCGGAATGCCGGCAAATCCGCCAGTCCACCACTGGTCCACTGTTGAACTTAACCTTCGAATTCGTTCAGGCAGTCGACTAAATCGACTCCTGTCAAAATGCATAAAGCGTCGTGTCGGTACTCCCTATACAATATTTCCATCAAGGGACTCTAGTTCACATGAGCGTACTTTTCCGTTCATATAAAGAGGGTGTAGTTAACTGTTCGTACTCGGGGGAGTTGGAATTGCCTATATGACGGATTGAAGGCGCAAGACGAAATCTCATCTTGTTATTCTTCATCAAGAATTGTGTTTATTTGGAATCATGCTATCGGAACAATGTGAAATAGACTAGAGGAGAAAAACGAATATACTCAGGCTTGGTCCGTTAGGGGTTAATTAGGATGCATTGTAATTTTCAGACGTGAATTTGAAAGAAATTTAGATCTTTGAGAAAAATGAATAGGATAAGTCATGACCGAAATTCCGATTCAGTGCCTAAAAATTCTATTCGATCCAAGAATTGGAAGTAACCGCCGAAGGTCAATTACTATGCTTTTCATTTTCAAAATCGTGTTTGGCTCTCTGTAGCTTTCCTTCAGGATAATGCTTACTTGCTGTGATCGGTATTATATTTTAATTGTATGCTTCATTCGCGAAAGTCAGCGCTTTTACTATGGCCGGGCGGCTCCAAGAAGCAGTGTTGCGGTGTGAAGGATTTCATACTTACTGACGCTCACCGTGGTAAAAGCGCTGACTTTTCCTCATGGCGCAGCGGCGCAGCCATTACCTTGCTTAAAATGAGTCGTATCGAAAACATGCGCGAGACCAAACATCTTTTCAAAAGTTTTTACCATCTGATTTTAGTATTTGTTTTTTAAATTTCCAATCCGTAACATAAAATCCATGCCGTTAAAAGTGCAGGCTTGTCTGAAAAGTAAAATCAGATCAATTTCTGATTTTATCAAGTTTATTAATGGATTCCACAAGTAAAATTACCGCTAGTCGCCAATTTTCATGACATTTGGTTCATAATGGTGCTCCTTTTTTCAAAAAAAAAAAAAAATGCCATTTTTTAAAACTTTCGGGAGCTGTTGCTCCAACAGGGGGCATTTTTGGACCCAAAAATGCCCCTTTGCCCGCTCAGTGTTTATTTACGCTAGTTAATCCAGGGACACCCTGTAGTTCGTGAAGGTTTTAAGGAAATTCTAAGACTGTGGCCGTATTCGAATAGTAGCACCAGAAGTTTCTGGTGAAAATACTTGACTCTCCTAAGTTGACAGTTTGACACACAGAAAAAAAAAATATACCAGAACCCCAACGATACGTAAGGGAGGTGGTGCTGTTACCAGAATCCTAGTGTTTGTAAGTATGTGTACAACCGACGAATTAAAGATTGTCGCGAGATTTTCGCGGCTAAGTTTCGCTCTCAAGGTTCCAGTTCGGCCAATCTTCACACCTTGCAGGCAAGGGCCAGTGCGGGTGAGGTAGGCGTAGGAGAGCCGTTGCAGATCAGTCTCACACTCACACGTATACCTGCGGCAGTTATGGTCTTTTAGAGTCCATTGATGTGGTTATTGTACTTACATCGATCCAACATTGCGGCACAATGTCTGATTTTCCATCAGCACGGAACTGGACTATCATGTATTTATCGACCATTATGCTGAAAAAGAGGGTGATAAAAGACAAATAATGATAGTTGATACATTTTTTTGAAAAGCAAAGTAAAGAATACAGAGTGTACGAGACCACTCGGATAGGGCATTATTTTATTTTATTTTATTTTATTTTCCAAATTGATACATATAATGCCTCAAGGGCTAAAGTACAAGTCAAAAAAGAAAAGAATAATTGCTCTAAAGGTGAAATTACAAATGATAATAGAATTAAATTAAGCCTCCAATAGCTCATTAACACTATATAAAGCCTTATTCAGGAGAAAGCAGAGCAAGTCGTTTAAAAATTTAGAAACAGCCCCATCCCTGAGGACAGATTTAAGTCCCCAAGGAAGGGCATTGAATAATTGCACTGATGAGAATCTTACGCTGCGCATCGTTACAGATAGTCTGACAAATGAGTTTTTTACATCTCTATGTCGACTATTGTAAGAATGCGCAGGCGTAAGACTCACAGGAGTGATTATGTTGTTAAAAATAGCAAACTTGATGCACTCCAAAATATACATGGATGGAAGAGTGAGAAGTCCCTTTTGAATGAATAACTGCCGGCACGAAGAATTAACTGGCCTATTATTAAGGATCCTGACCAGTTTTTTCTGCTCAATAAAAACCTCATGGGCACTGGGACATCTCGGAATATTATTCTCGGAAACTACAGAACCAAATGATTTGAAACGAAAAAGGCAGTTAAGGAAGTGGCCCAATTTTTTTTTTATTTTTCATGTTTTCAAACGTCCCCGAAAGTCTGGGGGGGGGGGGTATTTGGGGAGGTTCGGAAAGAGTGTTTTGACTCGTTTAGCGTTAGTTGTTGGTTGGAAAGTAGTTGACTTCGTACACGCTTGTACCGAATGTACCGTTTTAGTCTACCTTAAAAAATGAAGGCACTCTCATGAAAGTAAAACGGTTTCCCGGTCGGATTGCAGGATCTGCCGGCAGGAGTATTTGAATTGGATACTTGGATCTGTGGGGTCGACATTATGTGGTCAACGTATGACCGCTCTCCACCTATCCCCCTTTCAGATCGGACCACATGCATGGCCCGGGTTCTATTAAAACTGGTTTGTTCTATGATGTCGTCCATGGACCAATGAATGTTCGGTACAGACGGTCCCCGAAAGACGTTGGATGGTGAGCGTTTACGTGTGCTTTTAAATGGCGGTAGGTGCTCACCAATCATCTGGAGGCTGGACCGTCTGTACCGAACATTCATTGGTCCCATATCTCTCTCTATTTCTCTTTTCCCTCCTCATTTTCTTTCTTCTTTTTTCCTATAACGGCCGGTGGGCCAGTCACCCCCCCCCCCCCCTCGCACCCGACCCTAGGTGCCTACAGGTCTTTGTTTTTGCTACCTCTAGTCAGGGGAAAATAGCAACAAAAAAAAAGGGGTAACCCGGAACAAATTGCTTCAGAAGCTTTTATGGCTGAAAGTTGTCTATTAGTACGTCCTAAAAATTTTATCAAAAGTTTACTAAAGTTTGCCTTCAGGAAGGGGAAGGAAAAGCCCCTGGCCCTTTTTCTGCCAAAAATATTAAATATTCTCGTTTTTTGACGGTTTTTTGCTTATTGCGCGTAAGTAGCGCGTCAAATCTCAAAATTGCTGAGGACTAATTTAAAAGAGCATCAAATTTCCTTTAAAGTGAGTCAACATACTTTAAAATGCTGATGTTTAGATCAAAACATAGTTAAAGAAGAATCATGTAATAACTGCAGGGTAAAATATATAAGGTGTTAGACAACAATGATGCCCTGCAGTCTAATGCAGGCTGATTATGAACGATAGTATCGCAATGCTGTCGATTCGATAATCTAGTACGTGTTATTCTTATGAGTGGTGTCATTCCGGTAGTTTTCATTTCGATAGAAACCCTCCCAACTCTACGGAAATTCTCCGATGGCACAGGACTCATCGGCGAACTTCCACAGAGATGGGAGGGTTTCTATCGGAATGACACCACCTATACAGGGTGTTTCTAAAACTTATGTCATCCTTTCTACCACGTATTATTGAGGTCAAAATAAGACTTTTTTCCCCTATAAACATGTGTCCGAAAATGCCCCCCTTTTGAGCTACAGCCCCCCAAAGTTTTAAAAAATTGTTGGTTTTCTTGGAATATCGACTATAATTATGAACCAAATGCCATGAAAATTGGTGTCCCGAAGTAATTTTACGTGTAGAATCCATTAATGACCTCGAGAAATTCATAAATGAGGTCTGACTGTACTTTTCAGGCAATCTTATACCTTCAACGACACAAATTTTATGTTACGGATTGGAAATTTGACAAATGGAAAATGAAATCAGATGGGAAAAACTCTTAAAAAGATATTTGGTCCTCCTTGTTTTGGTCGATACGTCGCGTATTAAGCGAGATAATCGCTGCACAAGGTGGAAAAGTCAGCGCTTTTACTATAGCGGGCGGCCCGAGGTAGCAGCGGAGTGGCGGGTTGCAAACCTTACAGCCGCTCTTCATGGTAGAAGCGCTGACTTTTCCACCTTGTGCAGCGATTATCTCGCTTAATACGCGTCGTATCGACCAAAACAAGGAGGACCAAATATCTTTTTAAGAGTTTTTCCCATCTGATTTTATTTTCCATTTGTCAAATTTCCAATCCGTAACATAAAATTTGTGTCGTTGAAGGTATAAGATTGCCTGAAAAGTACAGTCAGACCTCATTTATGAATTTCTCTGGGTCATTAATGGATTCTACACGTAAAATTACCTCGGGACACCGATTTTCATGGCATTTGGTTCATAATTATAGTCGATATTCCAAAAAAACCAACAATTTTTTAAAACTTTGGGGGACTGTAGCTCAAAAGGGGGGCATTTTCGGATACATGTTTATAGGGAAAAAAAAGTCTTATTTTGACCTCAAAAGTACGTGGTAGGAAGGATGACATAAGTTTTAGAAACACCCTGTATAAGAATAACACTTACTCTGTTATCGAATCGACAGGATCACGATGTGATTGTTCATAATCAGCCTGCTGCACTTTTAAGTCAGCTTGTAGGCGGCGTTTTCGTTTTGTCATTATACTTTGCCGTCGTGTTGTGTCTTGTGTCTGTGATGATCAAACCTTGACCTCGGACACGCCAAAATTGGTGCGAAACAATTTGACATCGTTGTAAATTAGCGGGTCTGGATTTTTTTCTTTAGTTTTTTATTTTAATTTTAATGCGTGGTTTAGCTGTAAATCGATTTCCGTTGTCCAAATTCGACAACTGTTCGCAACTTGTCTGTGCGTTTGACTCATCGAGGCCGGCAGCAGATTTCTGACGTCGAACTGACTGTGTTTATATTAAAAGCCACCCAGAAGCTTTACTGGAATCTTTTACCAAACTCGTAGAAAGCTTATTCCTCTAAAACAACTTGCAAAAACTGGGTGTTTCTAAACTAGAACTAATTTCACTTTGGAAAGAACGACTTAATATTTTTGAACCTGTCGCGAAAGAAGGTTTTTCATCCGTCTCAACAAATTGTAGTCTGGCTGGACCTCCGCAAGGCTGCGTCCCAAAGCCCTCTCCTTCTCAGTTTGGTAGTTCGTCGGATGAACTAATTGAGCACCTAGTTGGCCACTAGGAACGCACTAACTGTTTGTCCATTCGGCCATTCGTTTTTTGTTTTTTTGAACAAGGAAATGCAGTTTACAAATTCATTACAAACAGATGGTTCAAGGTTTTAAGAGGAGTTTTTTTCCCCTTCAGATTGCCGTAGAATTTCTGCGCCCTTTTCATTGATCGTGCCTTCGTTTGTTTTATTCTTCTTTCCAGCCAGGGTGGATTTGTTCGCTCGGTGGCCGCGTTTGGCGCTGGAGCGTCAAATAAAAGACAAATGATGACTTACCGAGCACGTGCCGAATAGGTAAACACTTCCACTTCAAGTAACTCGCCGATGAGCACACTAGCGCTACCTGCAGGGTGGCCACGAAGGTAAATGCACAGCGTCACCAGACTGACAAAAAACTGAGTTACACACTTTGTAGCAGGCCTCCGAGCAGGTACTATGGATCTCCGAATCTCACCAAATGTTGATCGATGAAAACAACCGTAGAAACCTGAAAAATCTTTCTTGTCTTTGATTATAGTTTACGTTTTTAGTAAGAGTCAGAGTAAGAGTAGTAGAGGGTAGTTCAGCAGGATTTGTTTACTTTCATTCATAACAATCATTTTTTTTTCTCTCTCTTTTTTTTGTTTATAATACTACCAATATTTTGGTTTTTAATAAACTGAAACTCTCATAACAATCATAACATAATGTTTGAAATTTTGAATGCATACGTTCTTTAAAAAAATAAATAAAACTGGTAGATGACGGTATACTTGACTTGTGCTGTGTCCTCTGCGCTGTTTCGTTCTATTGTGCCTTTATATTATTAATTTCAAAACATTTTTAAGTTTGGTATACAGAAATTTACTGCTAGTTTGTCCATCATAGAAGATGAAAATTAGGGGTTTTCTGCACTCTTGTGTAATTTCCTGCTGCAATTACAAATACTGAACTTATGATGATTTTGTCTTTTTATCTACCGTAAAAGCCCATGACTTTGGACAGAGACCCGACTTTGGACACCACAGGGGAGTTCGGGGGAGTTTCAGTTTAGTTACCACAAACACTCCTCCATGATGTCGAAAGTCGGATCCCTGTCCAAAGTCATGGGGTTTTACAGTACCTTATAATTACATTTGAGGTGTTTTTCAGTTAAATGGCAAATTGGGTGAAATTTATTTTTGAGAAAAACGTATTTGTAAGTTTATATTGCAGTGAGTACTGACATACCAGCAGTCGTTTCTTCATTAGTTCTCAGCTAAACGGTGGTGTGTCAACTTATGGCTTTTTAAGGACACAGCGTCAGGGTGCCTACCTATACTTGTCCTCTCACTGAATTTCCTTTGAATCGCTGATAAAGATAAATTTTAAGTGAATCACCCTCGGAAAGAACATACGTTGCATTTGGGGGGAAGTCAAGGTAGTTTCAAATTAGTAACCTGTTGCTGACAGTTCTGGTCTTTCATGCCCAATTGTCATTTGGAAGTCTCACTGTAGGTACTGCTTACTTAATCTGAATGGACAGTGATACATTTTTGTTCACTTACTGCACAGAAAACTTTAGCTGTTTAGCAACTATCTAATATGAGACAAATTCCATCTTCTCTTTCTCTAGGTGCCTCTTGCTATTTTATTCAATACCCTCTGTGGCACTTAAATGAAGTTTTCATTTAATGGCTTCAGAAAAAGTTTCAGTTCCTACAGCAATTCATATTGTCCATGCCTCATGCAATGCTGCCTATTGCGGACTGAATACTGGTGCCATCACTTCAGTAGGGACATAAAGGGCTGAAAGATCGCTGAAAGTCAGCCTCTTGACAGGGCTGTGAATTGGAATTAATTTTTGGAACCGGATCTGCTACTGTTTTGCCTCCAATTTTGGTTCTGGTCCATTTTCAGTTCCACCTTACCGAGAGGTAGAGCTCGTTTCAGAAGTGTAGGCGCACGTAAACCATGATCCTTTGCGAATTTTAAACTCTAATTCCTTCAAATCAAAACCGAACTTGCCAACTTTATTATTTGGCTTTAAAAGTGTTCCTCATTGTAAAGTTAACGCTCAATTTCATTTTCATTAATTTTTGTCGAGTAATATCAGAAATAATGTTGACAAATTCCAAAGATTATCGGTCTAGGTCCGCCTACACTTCTGAAACTACCTCTACTGCAGTCTTGAACTGGCTCTATTTCAGTTTTCATTTTACTGATAAATGATTGGGAGAACCAAACCTTTTGTATTACAAGTTGTTCAATTAAGACCGAACCTACAGACACGTAAGGAAACAAAGCAAGAATATATTGGATTGATTAAGATTAAGTATTAATCGATGAAAATCAACGATTACATTAGAATATTGTCGAAAGTAGAGTAAAAGAAACAAATAAACAAGGGAAACAGGAGCAAAAAGCCACAATCTAGATGAATCTTGCAAAAAACTACAGAACAAGTCTGATGGACTGGAACTATGTTCGCAATGAATCGAGATTTAGCCTGTACAATGTACAGCATCTTGTTTTGGAAGCAATCAAATGTTCATTAATTTTCTACAGAAAAAATCAAATAAAGGGTTGGGAATCGTTGTTTTACAGCAAGTAATGAGAGTAGGGATCTCCATTGAGATCCATACTCTCGAGCAAAGACTTCTATACTATACTTAGTATTAGAAGTTTTTGCTCTCGAGTTCGGAGATCCATACTCTTATTAGCGGACGTTTTTCGAATGGGTAGTACAGTATCCACCGCTGAGGACTTTTGCCTCAAAACAGGCCAGCGTTGGTGAGATTCGGAGATCCATAGTACCTGCTTGGCGTAAAAACCCACACTTTGAGCTTCAAAATAAAGTATATAATGCTCAATCTATTCAATTAAGTTCACATTTTCTCAAAGATTATCCAGTCTAGATTTGGTATCAGGTGATACAAGCCTGAAAAGAAGCCTGGGTTCTTTTTGTGACACTTGAAACTTAAACTTCCCCTAAATTACACGTCACCAGACTCATATTTTGACTATGAAACAGGGTGTAAAATATATTCAGTTATTCATGCACTCTGTCGAATTTTTTCGTAGCACTTATGAACTTCTTCTATCCTTAAAATCAAACCTGGAATGAAAATACGACAATTTGACTGACAGGCAGCTCAAAAGTCAAAACCCTCTTTTCTTTCAATAGCTGAAATCGACCCATTAATAATTAAAGGAGGGACAAAGGAATCTGAATCATAATTCGTGTTCCGGTAGCCATCACCTATTTGAAATGCATTTCAGTTGACGGAACCTGACAAGTCCGGTTCGGAGAGAATATCCTCACAAGTAGGAAAATGCGAGAGAGAGAGAGAGAGAGAGAGAGAGAGAGAGAGAGAGAGAGAGAGAGAGAGAGAGGGGGGGAGGAAGGGATGGAGGGAGAGAGGAGGGAGATAAATTTTATACACTTGTAAGTATGTATGATTGTGTGCATATCGCATGTTATCAAAATAAAATAATAGTATTTTTAATGCGACAGAGACAGGGAGAAAGTATAATATAAAATTAAATAAATCAAAAGAACATTAAACTATTAAAACTGACAAAAAATAATGTAAGTACCTATATCATCTATGTATAGGTTACACATTCTGACAACCTCATCCGCAATTAAGTGTCTCAAAGAATGTAAGCAAATCTTTGACCCTTTTACCATTTCAATGTTGCGACTTACATGTCGATGACATGAACTTGTTCTGGGCCGTCCTTTTTATGAGCAAGTGCTTCAGTAGGGCCTCAGTGCCACCCACAGCCCAACCAAGCTTATGACAGGCCCTTGCTCCATCCCACGAGTCAACCTGTTGTTGCACGTTGCTGCGTTGCCAAACTGCTTTGCGATTTGCGAAGTCACATGACGTTGTATAACAGAGCGTTCCAAAAATTCCCGACAGTTGGCAACGCTGATTACTAGACCTAATTGAAACCAGGCCGACATCCACCAGCAACACCAACGTTCACTCCACTATGAAATTGGCACCAATATTCACTTCCCACCCAAATTATTCAATTGTTTACTCGCAAGAATCGAAAAGCTATCTTCATTGCGTTTGTCAACGCATGAGGAATCAAAATTTATTTTGCGTTGCAAGGCTAGTAAATAATCTTTGAGATGTACTATAGCTTGCAAATGAAAGAAATCGGCACAAAGACCCACTATGCGCTGGATACTCTTCTGCCCTGGTTTTTCCCCCCACTTAGAAATTTTTATATACTATTCTTTGGGTGGCAGATTCATGATGGGTAGTTTCTGAAGATCGTGTAAACAAGCACGATAGTTAATTGTTTGAATGAAATGCAATTTGCTGATCCAACAACGCTAGTAATTGCTCTTCCAAAGTATCGTTCTAAGAAATTACGCAAAAGTTTAATTGTTGCCGTAAACACTTTAATCACAGACACATTTTTTGTCTACGTGATCAGTCAAGACTGACACATTGAATTTACGACGCAAATCGTATCCAACGTGGAAAGATACAGGCTGAATAGTCTTCAGTTGCAGTGGTAGCATCAGAAAGTGACTCTTCATCGGCTGTTTTTGCACACGGAAAAAACAGGAAAACCGCTTTGGTAGTACTGAAAAAACCTTTGATAGAAAAAAATGGCCCAGCAGACTTTAGTAGAGCTAACCAAAGGTTTTGTGCGTCTACTGAAAGAGATTTTGCTGGGTGCATGAACCGCAGATTTGGTAGGCCCAATTAAAGTTTTTTACTGGGTTATTTTTTTACCATTGATTTTTTCAGCACTACCAAAGTGATTTTTTTCTGTAAATTTTACCCCTTTGTTAGCCCAATCCAGGGGTAGCAAATCCCTGTGTCGCCTTCTACGCTCTCGATTCTTTATTTCAGTTTATCCGCCTCTTGTATTAGTTCTGCTAACATTTCCATTGCTACCGTTACCGTCATTCATTATTATTTCCTCATCCGGAGTCGTTTTTTCCGCCGCACTCTGGTCGGAAATCGTCGAAAAGTGGCCAAAAATCAGGGAGTCAATTTCTCATCAATCTATCATTTATACAGTTTTAAGGCCAATTTTAATTACAGAAAATACTTGAAGCAAGTAGTTAAGGTGATTCTATGGCAAACTCCCGAAATTTTTAATCCGATAGATAGTTACTTGTCGCTGGCTCCAAAAATAGCCGTTGTTTGACGGTTTTCGGCTGTTTTCTCTGAACAGACGTATAAAAGACGAAAAATCGGAATGTCAGCACCTGCTTAATTGTTTGCTTGATTTTTTGAGCCCTAAACGGGTCAAATTGGTTCTAAAATAAAGGCGAAACTCTGTATAGAAAAAATCAAGTGTAATTTGGAGTTGTATCAGCAAAGATTACAGGTTTCGGTTTCACCCGTAATCGTTGCTGATACAACCCCAAATTACACATGATTTTTTCTTTGCGTAGTTTCGCATTTATTTTAGAACCAATTTGGCCCTTTTATGGCTCAAAAAATCAAGCAAAAAATTAAGCAGGTGCTGACAGTCCGATTTTTTGTCTCTTATTCGTCTGTTCAGAGAAAACAGCCGAAAACCGTCAAAAACGGCTATTTTTGGAGCCAGCGACAAGTAGCGCCATCTATCGGATTAAAATTTTCGGGAGTTTGCCACAGAATCACCTTTAAACCTACAAGTGTCACTGGAAAGTTAAACTTGAAAGATCGATAACCATGATTTTTGATGACTTTTTTTCATTGATTTTCGGATTTTTGTCCTCCTTTAGCCGATCTCACAATCAGACCCTAGAGCGCCGGGCCTATTCCCTTTTCTCTTCCGTGGTGATTCTGATCCATCTCCTACACTGAGAGAAATCATTTCTTTGAAAACAAGGAAACACGTTTACTTGTGACAGTTTCCCTTGCGCGGAAAAAACGTTCTGTCGCATGAAGGAGAATCACTATGTCACAATAATGAGGAATCTTTTGCTTGTAGCAGCAGACATTTGTCTTGCGTGAAAGGAATATTTTAGTCATTATTTCACTGTGCAGTTTGTTAAACACAAACGAAATACACCTTGGATTAAAAAAAGAATTTTCTCGGTGTATGACGCTTTCCTTTCCATTTAAAGTGGCTTATATTTTAAGCTGTGTATATACGCTTTAATTTAACAGAACTATTGCTGATGAGGAGAGAGATTCTACTTTCTTCAGATAGGTAAGTTTTCACGGCGGATATGTTAGCATTTCCCAAGCTGAAGAGCAGTATACTATGACAACCGGTATACGATACAAAATTGTCTTGTTTCTGATGCACCAACATTATGGTGTTCATTTAGAAGTGTCGAGCTAACTCACACTTCATCTTATAGTAGCGAGAGCTATTTCTTTCAGCACATGAAGCCGAATGTAGGTACACGATTACTACTCAGAATGTTTTGAGTATAGTACGAGGTACCAGGCATAGTAACTAAAATTTAAAACACACGAACAAAACAAACAAACAAAGTAACTGAGCCCGATGAATTTTTCAGAATCTGGAATTTTTTTTCAGATACTTGACGCTTAAATTGTCCCCCATTTCATAAATCTCAGCCACAAAGTATTTAAAAGATTTTTTCGCAGCAATTTTTAACAGAACATAGCCTATTTTTATTTTATCACTGTCTGGATTTTCTAGGCATTCAATATCTTCTGGCCCTTTTGAATCCTTAGATTTTTCACACATGGAGTTGTTGCTTTCCTCACTTTCTGACTCTGTATCATTGTAAATAAATTTCCTCTTGGTGGCCCGCTTATCTTTCTGAGGTTTGAGTGGCTCTCTAGCTTTCTTTGCTAATCTTTCAAAGAATGTTAATGAGAAAACCAATATTGGTACCAAAGTTGGTCAAATAGCTTGGGCTCTCTAGGATTAAGAGTGAATGGGTCTGTTGCACACTTCGGCTAGAGTGTTTTAAAGTATCTATTCTTATGTAAAAAGCGGTAAAAATAACAATGGCAGCATCAGACAACACCAAAATTCATTAATAAACTCACAAATTGCGAAAAACACTAGACACTAATCACCCCTGTATCTTTCCACCACGTGCCCGATATTTCGCGAAATTAGCGCGGCACATTCAAATAAACACGGCCGATTGTCATCACAGCTAACTTCATAAACAAATAAACAGTAAACACGGACGGCGTCTGTTTGAATTCTTACGTCTCAATATCCTCAAATCCTCACAAAAGATTAAGAAAGGTACGGAAACCGACATTTGTATCGAAAACTTATCAAAATGAAACAATAACACACAGGAGTTCCAAAGATGATGATTGAAGTTGGAATCATACTTGGAACTCCTGTGTGTTATTGTTTCATTTTGATAAGTTTTCGACACAAATATCGGTTTCCGTACCTTTCACAATCTTTTGTGAGGAATTGAGGATATTGAAACGTAAGAAGTCAAACAGACACCGTCAGTGTTTACTGTTTATTTGTTTATGAAGTCAGCTATGATGACAGTCGGCCGTGTTTATTTGAATGTGCCGCGCTAATTTCGCGAAATATCGGGCACGTGGTGGAAAGATACAGGGGTGATTAGTGTCTGGTGTTTTTCGCAATTTGTGAGTTTATTAATGAATTTTGGTGTTGTCTGATGCTGCCATTGTTATTTTTACCGCTTTTTACATAAGAATTGGTATTTTAAAACGCTCTAGCCGAAGTGTGCAACAGACCCATTACAGTAGAATCAAAACGCGAGTTGATTCTGTCAGCTGAAATCGTTGTATAGCAAAGATTCGCAACCGATCCATTCTTTGGGTATTTCAATTTGTTTCGCAATCGGAAGTAAGCACCGGGAATCTTACCCATGCCATCTTTTGTTAGTGATGTTCAATCGATGTTTTTTTTTTCCCTTAGCTCCATGATATGTGTCACGACGGTCACGGAGTGTGTGCGAATCGGATTTACCTCTTTGAAGGTCGCGGCGGCAAAGCTCTGCCTCGACCTGCATCTCCTCATATGGAGTTTCACTGCCAGGTGGTTCTCAGTCAAGGTGTAGAGCATTCAAGTTTCCCTTCTAGTCCTCATCGTTTTATTTCATCACATTCAATTTCGTTCAGTTGAGCGGCTTTTGAGTCACATTCTTTTGAGACTATACGTTCGTTGGTTCCTCTTCCTTTTTTCTCTCTCTTTTTCTTATTTTCGCATGATTCTTCTATCCGCTTGCTTCTCTCTCTTGATGAACGAAGTCGGCAGAATGAAATTTGTAGCCTTACCTGCCAAAAAGATGCTGGCGGAGATACAAGCATTTTTCTTTCTCTCTCTCCTCCCATTTAAAAGGAAGTGTTAGTAAAAGACGGAGATGGGTCATAATTTCAAAACGGGCCAAATGGTGTCCCAACGAGATTACATTTTTAAAAAAGATCAAATAGGTTCGATGTTTCGATTTTCAAGTCAAAGGAACTTAGTTTTATGAGGAGCAATAGTAATAATTGATTTTAAAGTTATTTAAATACTTCTTTTGATTGTTTTATGGTTCAGAATGTCCGTCGATTACGCGTCCCCCACACGAGTTTTCGGTATTTAACCTAAGTTGTTGACCATATTTTGAGGCTGAAATGAATTTTGAAGACCATGAAAATGCTCCAAAAACTCCGTAAAACACGTGTAAACCGTCGTATTTCACAAAATTATTTTTCTTCGTGCCATAAATCGTGAAAAAAGGTTGTCCCCCGGTTCCAAAATGTCCGTCGGTTACGCACGGATTTTACTGTTTTACAACATCTTAAAAGTTTATTTAAAAGTGAAACTGGGTAACTTACGATTTTCTAAACCATACTCAAACGTTCTAAACAGGAACCATCAACATCTGTGCAAATGGATCTTATTTGGAAACGATTTTCACCAACAAATCCGATCTCGTGATTTGCATGTAGTCCTAGTCAGCGGCACTTGAATATGTACGAAAAAGGTAGGCAATGCTGTAAACGTCCACCCCGTAATTTTAATTCAATTCAACTACCGTAATTTACTTTAAAAATCAACATCAGAGATTATTGTAATAAGTAATATTGTTTTTAGTAAGTAGCTTTTAAAATAGTCGGTTACGTAACCGACAGCGTAACCGACAATCAACGAGTTATTTTCCAATTGCTCATCATGCGTTTCCGGCTGTTTCCACGGTTCACATCAGAAATATCAAAAATTCAGCGGAACCCTTCGATGAAAAGTCTTTTCTAGTAGTACTGAAGGTAAAAAATTACTTGTTGGGTTTAAATTTTGACTTGAAATTTTCACGGAGCATGCATGCTCAATTGGCCCGATTTGAAATTATGACCCAGATATGGACTAAAGTCACGTGATAGCAGGGCTGCAGTTTTGCGTATAATCAATGCTATTTTTCTATTCACCAATGATTTCACCGGTTGAGAAAAAATTATACAGTTCAGTTCAGTGTATGACTGTAATGCACGAAAACACTATGATCTGTAATATTTCCTTAATCGGTGAAAACTCCGTTGATTAATTTAAATATCTGCAAGTTTTTTAAAGTCATCGACGACTCCACCGGTTGACAAAAGATTACAGATGCGAGTATTTTAGTTTATTACAGTCATGCACTGAACTGAACTGTGTAATCTTTTCTCAACCGGTGGAATCATCGGTGAATAGAAAAATAGCATTGATTATACGCAAAACGGCAGCCCTGCGTGATAGCCTCCTCTGCTATCTTTTTTCTAAAACATGCGTTGAAACAAAGAGGAGAGAGAGGAATACAAATTTCTGTTTTCGCGCCCATGACTGCTTCACGCGTCGGCATAATCGTGACACAGAATTTCGTTACGCTACAATTCACAGTCTGTTCAAAAATTGAAACTATAAAAAAATAATGCGGTCGAGCGATGACGCCATAAATTGCATCTTCCATCCCTCACTCCTCCACTCTATCATGCAATCACCTCAACCACCGTGTCTGGCTTATTAATGGGTCTGTTTCAAACTTTTGCTACAACGATTAAGAGTGTTTAATCTAATGTAAAATCACCTGAAAAGTCGATTCGTGACACCAGAAAGACATAAAATGCAATAATAAACTCACAAGAAGCGTTTAATGAAATCCAAGATGGCGGAGAAATATCGAGCAATTCGTATGCATGCTCCACGAACATCCAAGGATGGCCAACCAGAGACAAATAGAGACCGTGCACTCCCTATTCTTCCCGTGGTTGCGCGCGGTGTCCACTTTTCGTGAACTACTTTTGTCGGGACTCATCGGCCTCAACAATCAACCTTCGCATAATGTTGGATGGTGAAGCTCAACAAAAGGCTGTGATTGGTCCGCGGTCCCGGAAACGGAATCAGGTTTTGCTCGGCGAATGCAAAATACGTGCTCATCGGTCAACATTATGCGAATGTTGGCTGTTGTTTCGATGAGTTCCGAACAAAATTGAACCACGAAAAGTGGACACCGCGCGCAGGAATAGTGCAAGGTCTCTATTTGTCTCTGTGGCCAACTTTAACAACCTCACTGGAGGTAGAGGTTATGTGTTTGTTTACGTTGTGATTGGTTGTGATCGATATTGTGAGATTGGCTATCCTTGGATGTTCGTGGTGCATACGTACAATTGCTCGATATTTCTCCGCCATCTTGGATTTCATTAAACGCCTCTTGTGAGTTTATTATTGCATTTTATGACTTTTTGATGCCACCAATGGACTTTTCAGCCGATTTTACATTCTATGAAACTCTTTTAATCGTTGTGGCAAAAGTTTGCAACAGACCCATTAGTTGTGTATTCTATTCAGTGACGTCGTGTGCAATCTGGCAACGCTGTGTTACGTTTGCTTCTAACCGCGTGTAAAATATCGCTTCGAGGATGTGCACTGTGCGTACGCATCTCCAATAGTTCGACCTTTTGCACGGGTTTAAATCCATGAAATACAATGTTGCCAAATTACACGCGACACCTCTGATCCCGTCTCCGTTTCTCATGCTTCCGGTACAGGAGAACTCCCTCCTCCCCCTTCAAGTGAGGGGGTGTGATGGAAATCATGTAATCGGGAACTCCGAGAAAGAAAAAAAGGGGGGGGAAGGTGAAATGTGCCCAAACAGCAATAACTGTTGTATTTTCAATAGTTTAACATCAAAATATCCCGATTTTTTTTCCTTCCCTTTTTTGTCGAAAAGTCGCGATTCTATACGTGTCAATGATTTTAAGCCTTAGCGTACCGAATGGGGCAGTTGCAAGGGTCTGAAATCTTGTTTTTTTTTTATAAAGAAAATGAAAGTAGGTACTTGATGAGCTGAGAACAAAGATGCCTTTGGTTTCTAATTAAGTCCCGTTGTCCCGGAGATGAGATTTTGGCCCATAATACATTGTTTTAAATGGGAATTCCGCGCGTAGTGACGTCACAACGCTCACGATTTCTTACAACTGTACACCGGTGTATCTCCAAAACCGGGACGCTTAGAAAACAATCTAAGGCACCATTGTTCTCAGCTCATCAAGTACTATAATTTTCTTCATAAAAAACACAAAAGTTTATACCCTTGCAATTGCCCCATTAGACCTATTTCCTTGATTCTAGATTTTTACCGGGTCATTTTTTAACAGCTCAGAAATCTTGTCGACCTATTTGATTAACATTTCCACCGCTCAGAAAATGAATGATGACGTATAATGAGTTATTAAGTACGCGAATAAGATGTCAAATTTTGATGTGACGATCCACACATTTTTAAGTTGTCTTACTCTTCATCGTTCATGACTTTGATTTACATTTTGAAATTATGACCAAGAAATTGCATGTTTCGATCAACGATCCATACATTTTTCAAGTAACCTCTACGTAAACACCATCAAGGAGGATTTTTAGGTTTTGTTTAAAGTGTACTTTTGTCCATTTATTTCCATGTATTTTAGTGCAACGCACAGTGGATCAAAGCATGTTTTCAGTAACTGTGCGTCGCATCAAAATACACGGGAATAAATGGGAAACATTACACCTTAAACCCAACCTAAACATCCTCCTTGGTGGTTACGCTGGTTACTCATTCAACTGCCACTCAAGATAAATATGTATAACAGTGGCGGCTCGTGCCATCTGGCAACAATGTGTTCGTTCCATTTGAATCTATGTTTAACAATCGATTCAGTGAAGCGTTGCTTCACTTTCGAATCGATTGTTTTACGTACAATCAAATGGAGGGATGACGTTGTTGCCATATTGCACGAGCCGCCACTGATGTATAGCTCGTTGGTTTCAATCTACAATGTGAGTCGGGCAGCTCCTGTATGTATGCAATACGCATGCATGTGACGCATGCCACTGGTGGATCCAGGGATTTATCCATCTCTCTCTTTTCCCATTAGAATGCGTGTGTCAGACAAGGACAGTCACGTGATATTCGCCCCCTCTTCTATCCTTTACTAACACATGCGTTCTATTGGGAAAAGAGAAAGAAGGACAATTTCTTGGATCCGCTAGAGGCGCATGCTCGCATTCTCGTCCTGAGACCCATTTTTTATTCAACTAGGTGCACTCAGTTGTTGGTGTATTAAAATAACTTATTATTCAATTTAAGAATGCGCATTGTCCGTGCTTGAAATTTGTTGGTCTTTTAAAATTCTAACTAGCTTAACGTCATTGTGTATTACTAACGTGTGTGTGACGACTGCAGCTTCTCCAATCATGCATATTCTTTGAAAGTAATAACATGTTTGCAAATGTAAGCATCTTGAAATGTTCAGGATTTCCCGCCGAAGATTTTTGCTGCATAGCTCTTTGTTATGTGACCGAATTGTGGTTGCGCGTGCTCGCAATCATCTTTGAGTGACTTGAAAAGCCTCTTGCGGACAAAGAATTAAGAGTCATCAAAGAAGATTTTTGAAATTCCTATATTATCTCTGTCGAATACCTTTGAGTGTACTGTCTCAATTTATCAATGTGGAATGTTTATGTAATAAGAAGCCTCTTTATGTCGTATTTTTCCACTCGCAATATCAATTTTTCATTAGTATTATTTTTTTATTATTTTAAGGAGTTGGCTGTGTTATGCAGGGTATTACAAAACTCATGTGCCAAACTTCTGGAACAAATATTTGAGGCCAAAATAAGAATTTTTTCCCCCACAAACATGGGTCCAAAAATGCCCCCCTTTTGAGCTGAAGCACCCCCCCCCCCCCGCCAAAGTTTTTTAAAAAATGGGTTTGTTGCATAATCCACGTCTACGCTACTGCTTTGCATCTGTTGCTTACTTTTGATACAGCGCAGCGTTAACCGATTTGCGTACGTTTTGCGACTTTACGGGCGCCTTCAATTCGTCGAATAGGCAATTCCAACTCCACCGAGTACGAATAGTTAACTACCTTTCCTCCAGAAACGGAGGAGTGGCGTTCTCTTGAACTAACCTGGCCCTTAAAGGGTTAAACGGAAAAAATCACTGTTGTGAAATTGCACGAGTCGCTACTGATGCTTAGTATTTGTGACGTTTTTCTGAGTGCGATCGCAGGTTTTTTGTTTGTTTGTTTTGTTTTGTTTTTGTTTTTTTTGTCTCCTTCCTTCAGCCAATACTACTGTTGGCTTCTTCCTCGGTGCTTCGGATAGATCGAGCAATGAAAATGCAAATTGGGATCTAAAAATATTTGCCTGGAGTGAGTGTGGTGGCGAGGGCGGCTCGGCGCAGCGCAGCGTTCCAGTGTTGCCAGATTGGGGTGAAAAAGCCGTACGTTTTACATTGATTTAAATGGGGACGATACGGCTTTTTACCCTCGATCTGGCAACACTGCAGCGTTCTTAAGGGCCATCGTCGTGGCTCGTGCGATGCGGCGGCGGGTGTCGACGGTGTGTCGCTGGGCCTCGCCTATCCGTATTAGGGCATACGAGGCCGGTAGTTAGACGGAAAGCTTGACGGCATCTAAATTTGCGGCGTTGTCAAATTAGTGATGCGTGCCAGAAAAGTAACGTTCTTACTCACTAAGTCTTAAAACACCAAGAGATCATCACGCCTTGAGTCTCTCTTGGTAGAGACGGGAGGCAAGTGAAATCACGGGCGCCGCCATTGGAAGCGATTTTGCAGATTTTTTGTTTGTTTTGTTGTTTTTTGTTTTTTTTTTGTTTATGTTGTTTGTTTTTGTTTTTTTTTTCTTCGAGATTTATGAGTGGCTTATGTTCACATTCAATTAGGAACCTACAGCCAAACAAATTGGGTTAAATATGAGTAATTTTTTACTCTATTGTCAGAAGACACCGGAGAGTTTAAACATCCATTCTCTAAGCAACCAAATGTCCACTGTAATCTTTGTCGTGGACCCACTTTTAAATTGTTCGAGCGACATTGCACATTTGCTCACAATGGGGCTCCTGCGAACTTTTGCTTTGGGCAAATGAATAGTTCAATCTGATGTGAAAACCAGCGAAAATCACAAAAATCGCACAGAAAAAGTCTAAAATTCAGTGATGAACTCACATATTTGCTAAAACGTCAAGTTCGTAATGTCGGTTCAACGCAGGTATCATGGGAGATTCCTGTCTATTATGTCACTTTCTCTTCGGCAGCACAGAGACATGTCTCAATTTTAGATAGGAATCTCCCTTGATACCTGCGTCTCTCCGCCATTAAGCCCGATTCTGAGAGTGAATTTCGTGATTTTTTACTGTATGTACTCATCGTCATCTTTACAGTTTTTTATGCAAGACTCAGCTCTTCAATCCCCTACAGCAAAAGTTTGCAAGAGCCTCATTACATGCTAAAGGCCGTTGCGTTGGTCCAACGCGAAGATTACGGTGCCTTATAGTTTCTTACGGTGTAACGTTTCACTGTCTTTGCTGAGTGACATCTATTTACGCTTTTAAAGACTTCTTCGGGCATTGTCGACATTCTTCAGATGCATCATAATTAAAATTATCAGCTTCACAGACAACTCCTTCTTTTATCCGTAAAACACCGCGGGACCTTCAGTGAGAATGTAAGCAAATGATGCGCCAGAAAATCGGTACATAAGCCCTAAATCTGCCCGCTGATGATCCAGATTATCATTACATCTAGTTCTGGCTTATTTACTGGCGCATCTTCACGAGGGCTGTGAAACTGTCATGTCAAATCTCTCCTTGGATCTGTAAGACAAGCATATTACAATAAATTCGAACTTACGAAGCACTCACTTCTGGTATTTATAAAAAGCAATGGATCTCGTAATTAAGTTCAGGAACCAAGCGGGAAAAGATCAGTTTAGGTTTAGGTTCAAAAATACCGTATCAGAGAAGGGTCTGACCAGCATCGGGGTCATTTAAATTGACGAATCACAAGAGGCTTCAACGAGCCGCGGTACTTCAAGCGAACCAATGAGGATGCTGCAGTTCAGCTGCCATTTTACGACTGTGGTTGAATGGATCTGTTGCGTACTTTTGCTACATCAATATGACACATTGTTTCTAACGTAAAATTCGGCGAAAATAACGATGCGCACATTAAAAACTTGCAAAATCCACTCTTTAACTCGGAAAATACCTTCCATTTCAAACAACCCGCGCTACACTAGACACTATATCACCAACTTATAACTACATAGACGGAACCATCTCGTTTGTGTAAACAACTTACAAACATTGAAATGTTTCGTTTAGATGCGTACATTTCTAATATTAATTTGTAATCTTTGATAAACCGAAAAGACCAGACAGCAAATACAGCTAATATTTCATGTATTTAGAACGGAATTCCACCAGTTTGTAGTTACGACGTTGTTTACTTATGCACGGTGGTTCCGTCTATGTAGTAGTATACCGGTGCAAATAGTGTCTAGTGTAGCGCGGGCTGTTTGAAATTGAAGTGATTTCCTGAATTAATGAGTGGATTTTGAACGTTTTTAATGTGCGCCATCGTTATTTTCGCCAAATTTTACATAAGAATCAAGATTCTATTTTGCTGCAGCAGAAGTATGCAACAGACCCATTGAATATGCCGCTCGCTTCTCTACTCGTCATGAGAGCATGCAATGGCACACGCAATTCGCAATGGCTCTATATTCTGCTTACTGACATTATACAATATACACGGTACACGGTACTTGCATACATTACACGAGGAACGTTCTCGGTGACGGATGATAGGGCGATGGAAGGGAAGGGACGGGGGAGAGGGGGATGCGAAAGTGAATCATCGTTTAAGGATGGATAGAGCAAGGTGATCACGAAACCCATTGCTGCCATCCCGGCGCATATGTTTAGCTGAGCGAGTCAATGGAAGAGGTCGGACATGGCAGCAGGGCTGCCGTTTTGCGTAGAATCAATGCTATTTTTCTAGTCACCGATGATTCCACCGGTTGAGGAAAGATTACACAGTTCAGTTCAGTGTTGACTGTAATGCACGAAAATACTCTGATCTGTAATCTTTCCTTAATCGGTGGAAACTTCGTTGATTTATTAAAATATCCGCAAGTTTTTTAAAGTCATCGACGACTCCACCGGTTGAGAAAAGATTACAGATGCGAGTATTTCAGTTTATCATAGTCATGCACTGAACTGAATTGTGTAATCTTTTCTCAACCGGTGGAATCATCGGTGAATTAAAAAATAGCATTGATTCTACGCAAAACGGCAGCCCTGCCGTTTTGCGTATAATCAATGCTATTTTTCAATGGGTCTGTTGCAAACTTTTGCTACAACGATTGAGAGTGTTTAATCTAATGTAAAATCGCCTGAAAAGTCCAATGGTGGCATCAGAAAGCCACGAAATGCGATAGTAAACTCAAAAGAAGCGTTTAATGAAATCCAAGATGGCGGCAAAATATCGAGCAATCTGTATGCATGCACCACGAACATTCAAGGATAGCCAACCTCACAACATCGATCTCAACCAATCATAACGTAAACAAACACATAACCTCTACCTCCAATGAGGTTGTAAACGTTGGCAATCCTTGGATGATCACGGTGCATACATTCAGATTCCTCGATATTTTGCCGCCATCTTGGATTTCAATAAACGCCTCTTGTGAGTTTATTATTGTATTTCATGACTTAATGATGCCACCAATGGACTTTTCAGGCAAGTTTACGTTGGAATAATAACTTTTTATCGTTGTAGCAAAAGTTTGCAACAGACCCATTCACCGATGATTTCACCGGTTGAGAAAAGACAACACAAGTCAGTTCGTGTATTACTGTAATGAACTAAAATACTCGCATCTGTAATCTTTTCTCAACTGGTGGAGTCGTCGATGACTTTTAAAAACTTGTGGATATTTTAATTAATTAACAAGAGTTTCCACCGATTAAGGAAAGATTACAGATCAGAGTATTTTCGTGCATTACTGTCATACACTGAACTGAACTGTTTAATCTTTTCTCAACCGGTGGATTCATCGGTGAATAGAAAAACAGCATTGATTATACGCAAAACGGCAGCTTTGCATGGCTTGATGATTTTAAATGCTTATGTCTTTGCTCATACACAACAGAAGTTTGAAAATGGTTTCATTGGTTTTGTTGTATCACTGGCGCAACCAGTATCTCTTCCATCTCTCTCATTTCCCATTTGAATGTAAAAGTAGGAAAAGGACAGAAAGGGGGGTTATCCCCTTGTCAATCCTTGTCTAACATACGTTTCTTAATGGAGAAAAGAGAGAGATGAAGAAACTCTCGTTGCGCTACTTTTGTATTATTTTCTATCCTATGAAAAACACCCTTCATAGTTTGTTTTTTGATGGTAGCAACATTCAAATTTTCATTTTTAGTAATAGGTATATTCCTTGTCCAACCCCACCCATTGACTCGCTTCACGGAGCGGCGCGGCGACGGCGCACACAGGATCAAAACATGAAGTTTTTGGGACATGAAAAGTTTTAGTTGCTTTTGAAGAACTTGACAGCGTTGATTTTTTCACGTAAAAATTATGTCATTTGACTAAAAGAGCTGTGCATTCATACATTTTACTGGGCTCTGATGAGCGTCTGTCAGAAGCAGTGGGGCTGTTGAACACTTTTGCTACAAGCGATTTGATTGTCGGTTCTGGTGTAAAAACCTCAAAAAATAAAGATGGCAGCATTAACCCCTTATGAGCTAAGCCCGAGTATACTCGTTTTTCTCTTCAAGTCTATTTCACATTTTTTCAGGTTCATAAATCCGAATAAACGCGATTCTCGATATAGACACCTACAATGTAAGGTGGCATACGACGCCTTCAATTAGCCGTGTAGGCAATTCCAACTCCCCCGAGTACGAACAGTTAACTACCTCCCCTCAAGGTATATGGAAGAACAGGTATGGACAGGAGGCGGAGCCTATCTCAGTAGGTGACGGCTACGTCACAGATGTTCTAGACGGTCGCGATAAAATTTGCCTACCGTTCCAAACTATCTCACTCACTCTCCCGTGATCCCCATCTCTCGCTACTGCAGCAGGTGACGGCTACGTCATCGTCAAAGCAAGCGTGTCGTCATCATTTGGCGGGAAAACTCGAAAGCCCCTTAAACCCCGCCTCCTGTCCATACCTGTTCTTCCATATACCTTGACCTCCCCTACGTAAACGGAAGAGTGGCATTCTTTTGAAATAACCTGGTCTTTAAAGGGTTAAAAACTTCCGAAATCCACTCCTAAACTCGATAAACGCTTTAATTTGCGCGGGCGTATGGGTGGCTGAGGGTAGTATCAATGGGAGATTCCCATCTAACAGTACTGTAACTCCATCAAGAAGTGACCAATAAGAGACGACTTTCATTTGACACCGGTGTCACTAGGTGTTGCGGTACCATTCACGGAAAAAAAAAATATTGGTGAAAATAACCATACGGATACCTGATTTTGGCACCTGCTAGATGTTATGGTAAACTTGACCAGAAGTATGGTACACGTGCCGATACTTTGATTAAATTTGACATGCAATCAGGCAACATCACCTAGTACCTAGTCAAAACATAGTATACTTCTGGTTAACATTACCATAACATCTAGCAGGTGCCAAAATCAGGTATCCGTATGGTTATTTTCACCGTAGTTTTTTTTCCGTGTTCATCGGATGTGGATCATCTCTCTGTTGACTAATTACTCTGTGAATCATCCTTGTCAGGTCAGCATAGAAAGAGTGACTAAATTAAGATAAGAATCTTCCCATTGTTACTGCCCTCGGCCACCATTACGGCGCGGCGTCGTAAGTAAAAGCGTTTATTGAGTTTAAGAGTGGATTTCGGAAGTTTTTTGTGCTGCCATTGTTTTTTTTCCCCCCGAGGTTTTTACACCAGAATCGACTGTTGAATCGCTTATAGCAAAAGTGTGCAACAGATCCATTATTGCTCTTGTAGCTCCAGAATTATTTCTGCTATCTTCAAAGGTATCCCTGTTTTATGGCCATTGCAATGGGACTCTGGCAAGCTTTTGCTATAAGCAACTGAATATTTAAATCTGATGTAAGTACAAACCAGCGATAATCACGAAAATCACCAATAAAAAGTCTAAAATTCGGTAGTAAACTCGGAAAATAGCTGTTACGGCAAGATCGTAATGGCGGAGCCACTCCCACTATGGTATCATGGACGATGTCTGTCAAATGTGTCACCTTTTCTAAGGAAACGCGGAGATTTGTCTCGAATTACATAGAAATCTCCCACGGCACCTGCGTAGCTCCGCCATTAAGCCCGATTTTGAGAGTAAATTTTGTGATTTTTTAGTGAGCTCATCGTCATTTTTTACAGGTTTTTAGGCAAGAATCAACTCTTCAATTACATGTAGCAAATGATTGCAAGAGCTCCATTGATATAATAGTGCCTACAACTTTTTTTCTAAGATTTTTGACGCTTTTAGCGACGCACTATGGTCCAGAAGTCCGATTTCATTAGTTTCATTAAAATCGCCAAATGTCTTGAGAAACGGCTATTTGTGAAATCCAAAACTTTGGGTATTACAAAAGATAAACGTTTAAACCGTTTTAACTACTTGAGTAACCTTTAAAAAACGGACACTATAACGATGGTTACCATAGCAACAGCCAAGTTTTACAATTTTCGACCAATAGCATCACTTATAGACAGTCTTATCGATCGGTTTAACGATGAAGTAAATGATCGGCCCTCTGGACCTTCCTCCTTTATTTCCATTTTTTTTTTACTTGTTTGTTTACTTTGTTTCCCAGTTTTGTCACACGAATATCAAAATGAGGATTCAGGCTTTTTTTGCAAAGAATTTTATCTTTTCGGTTGTTTTAATGGTTTAAATATCTAACGTTTTCTTGTTTCAATCAATAAGTTTAAATTGAAAAACCGGGTCGTGTATCAATTTGTGGAGAGAGTATTTAATGAATCCGACCTACTTTAGTTTTATCCACATAATATGCAATAGTCATTACCGTGCTCATTTTTTTAAAATTTATTTTTGTTTATTAATTTTGTCACCAAACTTTCGGTTTGGTCGTCTATTTAATGAAAAGCAAGCCGTAGTTACCTTTATAAGGCCCTTTGAAAAGAAGTTCAACCAAAAGCCTTCTCAAAAAGTTTTACCATGCTCGTGAAAAGGAGAAGAAAAACTGAATTTTGTTCTGAAATTCTAATGTTGAATTTCCCGTTTCACAAATTGTTTTGAAATTGTTGTCAAAATAACTTAAAAAAGTTAATTTTTTTCCAACATAAGATGCAGGTTGTACACAAAGGGTACAGATTGATCAACGTTAGATGCTGATAATTAGAATTTCACCGAAATCAGCTTTCACGCGCTGTCCGAAAAAATTCAATATGAGCTGTAAAAATTAAAACGCTGCAAACAAATTTGCAAAGCAATAAGCACCTAACTAAACCACTTGTGAAGACGCTCTCATATTGCATACTCTCCTGTTTGAAGGAGTTTTTTTTCTTGTTTTCAAACTACTGGTCAATGGGATTTCCTTTCAAGGCCTCTGTTCGATTAAATATCGAGTTCCTCATCGTAGACATGGATCCAGAATCTGCCTCACTCTTTCCTCGCTCGTTTAAATTCATTCCGTAAATTGGACCCCTTTTATTCTTCTCATGTACTACGCGTTTAAACGGACGAAGATTGAAAATTCTCATACATTTTGTATGTTTGCCGAGAAAACATTCTGGTGATGTTTGTCTCGAGGCCGCAAAGATTCGTGGGTAATCAATACTGCAACCCAGATTATTCCATAAGTTTGGCCAGTGATTTGCTTCCCGAGAAAGTATGGATCATGAATTTGCATGCATGAAACCTGCAAAGGGAATTCTTGCGTTTATTTATAACTCTGAGATCGTCTGTTCTCTAGCGTGTCTACGAAAAAGGCAATCGAATGAGAGAATCTAAGACATGTTACATGCATACAAGGACGTCATTATACTTTGTTAACTTCGTATAAAAAGTCTGCCTTCGAGTGATATTTTTGCCGTCATGAATAATCCGCCTTTATGACTTAACCATCAGTACGGTACTAGCCGCATCTAATTCGAAAGAAACGCCCACCCTCTTAATTGTTTTCCCCCAATGGGGCTCTTGCAAACTTTTGCTACAGGGGATTGAAGAGTTGATTCTTGAAAAGTCTTTGATTTGACCAAAAAGTTGCTACCCCCCCCCCCTTGAAAAGTAATGGGGGGTTAGTGTTTGGAGTACTCCTACCTAAGTCTTTTGAGACCGCTATTTTTCATGTGTTTGCATGTGTTTGTGATGGGAATTTTGTTTTCGCTCTGTAGGAGAAGGGGGATAAACGAAAGATAGAAAAATTAAAGGGAAATGAAAATTAATGATGGTTGTCTCTTTACTTCTACTTCTGTGGTAAAATCACCGACCATTATGAGTGTCCGCTCGCAGAGGTTTTGTCGTATGGTTAGCGCCATTGATCAAAAGGAATAATAGAGATGGTCTCCTCAGCAAAAAAATGAAGATTACAGAACTTCTCTTCATTGATCAGTCCATGATAGATAAAATGCAAGTTGTATTACACATGCTCAAACGTACAACAAAGTTTTATTGACCATTTTTCGGTGATTATCCTGAGTTAATCTCACGTCCGCTCTGTGAAAGTGCTCGCAAATAACGGATAAAGAACAAGAGTAAAAAAAATCTCCGATGGTTATCAGAACTGCATGTCGCATGACTCAAGGCGCGGGCTTAACTACTTGCTCAGCAGGAGATCATAGCTAGCGAAAATTACGCTCAGTCCTCTTTTGAAGTATCTCAGATGATTTATCCCAAGAACTTACGGGCGCGCGTCCACGTCCTGTCGTGCAGTAATTGAAGACCCCTGCCCTGCGATAAGGTGCTCTTTCTCATTAACAAGACCAGAGACACCATCAGACACATCATTGTCTTTGCTCGCTTCCTGTGTTGCCAACTTTTAAAATTGAAAACCAAATAAAGAAGAGCAACGAAAGTTTTTGTTCCCTTACATCATTGATCCCCCCACTTCATCGCACTAGAGAAGTCCTTTCAACTGGAGGAATGTTAACCGATCTTTTTTTTTTTTTTTTTTTTTTTTTTTTTTTAAATGTTTCTCGAAGGAAGATTTCCGTGGCAAAACAATAATATAAAAGTAAGCATCAAAAACGACATAATGTGTCAATGAATTTCACCATCCATCAGTGTTAATTTGACTATTTTTAGTGTTTTAGAATAATTCTACGCCTTCAATTTCACTTCACAATCGCTATCTTATGTATTTTGAGACGCTGCGCTGATTTCAAAAATTCTAGCAGTTTTCATGAAACTGGCATAGATTTGACGTAAATTTGAAATTACGTCTTGTTAGCAAAAAATTCGTATTTCTGGAAAAAAAATATGAGTTTTGAGTAAAAACTAAGGCCGAATTTGAAATCAGCGGGTCAAAATACATGGGAATGCATGTCGCGAGAGGGGTGAGAAAGAGGACGCTTCTTACGAGAAATTCGGCGAAAATAGCAATGCGCACATTGAAAACTTTCAAAATTCTATCATCAACTCAGAAAATCACTTCCATTTCAAACAACCCACGCGACACTAGACACTGTTATTGTTGTCTTACAACTACAGGGACGGAACAACCGCAATAATGTAAACATCAAAATAACTTACAAACATTTGAATGTTTTGTTTAGATGCATATACAATTATTATATTGTTTGTAATCTTTGATAGGTCAGAAAAGACCAGGAGGCTGATTATGAACGGTCGTATCGTTCACAATCAGCCTCCAGACAGCAAATATAGCCAATGTTTAATGTATTTTTAGAAAAAATTTCTTCTTTCTGTCGTTATGATGTTGTTTACAAACATATACACGGCAGTTCCGTCCCTGTAATAGTATTCCGGTGCAAACAAAGTCTAGTGTAGCGCGCGGGCTGTTTGAAATTGAAGTGATTTCCCGAGTTAATAGGTTGTTTTTGAAAGTTTTTAATGTGTGCATCGATATTTTTGCAGAATTTTACATAAGAATGTAGGTTCTATAGGGATTGTTGTAGCAAAAGTACGTAACATACCACCCACTGAGTATAGCATTCAGAAGGAATTAGAAAGTAATATCTTATCAACAACTCCAGGAATATTGGCTCAGCCGCTGAAGTAAGCTCTCCCCCCCTCTCCACCCTACGAAAATTGGATGTTGTTCGTTTCATTCTCTCATTTGAAGCTGTATTTTTAAATTATAGATTCTAGTATTTCTAGTTAGTTTAAACAATGACAATATGCACAGAATTTGCGGAATGGTTGGAAGTAATTCTAGATAATTTAATTTATCCAAACTGGCAACAGTGGTACAATACGCACACCTTATGATAGAAGCGGATCCAGGGACCAGGGCGCTATGGATAGGTGGTCACGGAGGCCCAAATTTTGCGTCTACGAACATTTTGAAAACTTCCACGCTTCGAGCAACTTCATAAGCGTGCGCCTCCCCCCTCCTATTCTAGAAGCTTTCTAGTTTCGCCATGGCTTTATTCCATAGTAAGATGTAGATGACGATATTCCATGGAATAGTAAAGTAATGCTCAGTTTAAACTTACGAGAGCTGCTATATTTATTATTGTTTACTTGAACCTAGCACTTTCATGGAGAGAGTCTGATTAACGAAGCACCGACTATAAACTTGGAACCAAACCACATGTGCATACATGCTGGTGTTCACCACCTTCAAAAGAGTCTGACACAAAGGGAGAAAATATGCGAAAAACGAAACTAATGTCCATGACATTTCTCTTACTTTGAAATACTTAACTCCCTGGCCTTTCACTGTAGGCAGATCAATACTCTTCCTCTACCGTTTTGTCTTATTTGATTCTCAAAACTGAGAGGTTCCATTGCTGTGGAGTGTAGAGTCCTCGACCAGCTCTTCGAAGAATCTTTCAACTTTACTGGCACGTTAAGACGTCAATACCAGGGCTACATTTCGAGTCCGGCTTGGGGGAGGGGGAGGGCAAATGTCCGTTGACCTTTTTTTTTTTTTTTTTTTGCTCTTCAATATAATTCGTTCCCGTTTTTGAGCCTGACTTCAAATCCTTTGGAGGGGGGGGGGGGCAATTGCCCACCCTGCCCTCCCCTCAAATGACGCCCCTGGTCAATACAACGGCTCGCGGCGCACGCCAGATAGAAACATTAATTTTTCCGGTTATGAAAAGATTCTGTTTTACTTTGAAAACTTGGGAGTCCCTACAGGTATTTGTAGAGAGTTGAGACAAGTGAAATCATGAGTGCCGCCATTGGATGCGTTTTTGCACATTTGTTTACATTCTGAGGGGCTATTGTTGTGTTTTGGTTCAATGCAAAGATTACAGTGCCGTAGAGTTTCAAACGGTGTAATCTTTATCTGCTTTTGTTGATCGACATCTATGTATGATTTAAAGATTCTTTGGGAATTACAGGCATTTTTGAGGTGCATATCATGATTAAACTTGACAAGTTCATCGACAATTAACTCTTTTATCTGTTAAATACCGTTTGAACCCAAGGTACTTATATTTAACAGGTATGCTCGACTCGCTTCCCGCGTCATCTTCAGTGGCGCGCAGTTCAAAAAGCATTCCAAGATAGCCGACAAAAGAAGAAAACATTGTATACTCTTTCCAGAAAACATGGGGCTTCCCTGTCCAAAAAAACAGAAAATAGCCCGATGTTTTCTGGAAAGAGTATACAATGTTTTCTTCTTTTTTCGGGCATCTTGGAATGCTTTTTGAACTGCGCGCCACAGAAGATGACGCGGGAAGCGAGTCGAGCATACCTGTTAAATATAAGTACCGGGTTTGAACCCTTCGTTTGAAAACAACTTTGTGAAAATGCTTCCAATGGCGGCTCCCCGTAGTCGTAGAGCCTTTAAAACTCTTTAACCAATCAAAGGTTGGCTGTCCTCTTGTCTTAACTCTCTACATATACGGAATCAAGTGTTAACTAATCTCTTTTACCATGAGATTGCAGCTGGGTTAGTTAAAAAATCCATTCTTTGTTTCTAGGATAAAAAATGGCCAAGCCCAAGGAAGAATCTCCCAAGTCCTTGGATACGGAAGGAAGGCAAGTGGTTTCCACTAGGCACTTTGAGGCGCCCGCGCCAGAAAATCTCAACACTGAATTGGTACGTATCAGCCACAAATATACCTAATAAAAACAATCGCAGTGCTCCTTATTGCAAGAACAATAAGGAGGCAAAAATGAGGCAATGCATCACAGCAAAGGCAGAACTTTGTTTTTTCCTCTCTTTATCCACCTAACGACTGAGAAATGTGGTTAAAATCAAACGATAGCCCCTTTCTCCATCCTTTTTTACAGTGGCGGCTCGTGCAATGTGGCAACAACGTATTCTCTCCATTTAAACATATGTAAAACAATCGATTTTCAGGAGGTGCAATGCACCCCCAAGATATCGATACTTTTGCATAGGTTTAAATGACAAATAAGCATGGTTGCCAAATTGCACGAGCCGCCACTGCTTTTTTAACGAATCTACCCAAGGAGGCAAATTAAAGCGAATTTCTGCATACGCCTCTTTGTATCACTGACTCGAGGCACGCATCACTAATGCTGGAGTCTAAAGAGTAATAATTATAACCAGGATCAGCCTTAATCGTTCATGAAATTAAATTTCCGTCCTTTTTCCGCAATCCCCTTGACTTTGCCCTCACTTTCATAATTAATCTCGTCGTGGAACAAAACAGACTGCGTGAGTTGCACAAGAAGCAGCAAAGATTCATGCTGTCAGCTCGTTAGGTTTGTAATATTGCATAAAGCAGGTTTTGAAGGCGCTCTCTGAGAGCAAATTCTGTATTCTCACTACGGGAACGGAGTGTTTTTGTTCGTAAACTGTTTTGTCATTTCAGAGAATGGAGCTTTATCGTTGTGCCAATAATAATGAGGGCTGCACGAAATTCGACACAGCAGTCAGTGTCTTCAAACGTGTTGTTTTTTTCTGTTTGTTGTTTTTTCTTTCTTTGTTTAACGTAGGTCAGTGTATGTATTTATTCAAGGCGTTGCGCGCGACGCGACGCTAGGAAGCTACCTAATCACAGCTGAATTATTCTGACGTATTCTTTAGTCCTGTGTCTTTTTTTGTTTTTTTACTTATAAAACTCAAACTCTTAAAGTACATCTTCATTCTTGGACAAGGTGTAAATAACTTTACATTTCGAATCGATCAGTTTTAGTGACCAGAGTAGACGTGATAAAAAAAGGTTTTTGTAAGCACATGCAGCTCAAATAGTGTGATCAAACTAAAGTGTGATTATAAACGATCGTATCGTAATCGCTTTAAGTGCGCACGGTACTATTATGGCTGACGTTTATCTTTCGTGTATAGGCATTCCGATCGGAACCAAATTAACAAGAACTTTCTTCCCTTTGCATTTCGGCCCTTGGGACTTCCGTGAGAGCCTAATCTGAGGACGAATCAGAAAATAGCAGTGGCGTAGCGTGCAATTTGGCAACGTTGTACTTTGTCCATTTAAACCCATGTAAAAAAGCGAATGCAAAGGTGTTCACCGAACACCAAATAGTTCGATCATTTTCATGAGTTTAAATGGACACATTACAACGTTGCCAAATTGCACGCTACGCCACTGGAAAATAGATCCAACAAGGAGCAACTCTCATGATACACAAGTTTTATACTAAAAAATAGTCTCTGTTAGGTTATAAATAACGCTCAAGTTTTTGTTTTCATCCGAAACTAATGATTATTACCTTATCACTCAGGAGTCGTGTAGGGACTATTGACATTGTAAGCACTGCAACGCCCTGAGTAAAGAGACATTATTGATTTTTGATGTAACTCTCATGAACCATGTTAGCAATCCCCCAATTTAAGCTGAGTCCTTACCAGGTATTTTACAAACGCCTCTGAATTCCTTCGCAACTTCTACTGCCTCTTTTTTCGTAGGCAACCTAATGAATGTTTCGTGTAGCTATAAGATTGAGGCGATAGTTGCTTCTACCGCTTGAAAAGCTGCAGACTCCGACACATTGAACGGTTCAGATACTAAACTGTAAGGGAAGTGCATACGTCAATAAAATAGGCAGCAAAACAGGGAGTAAATTGAATTCATTAAGAAACTTCATTTGAGAGGAAAACTCAAAGGATAAAAAAAAAGGATCATTGAATGCGACTGGGTGGTTCCCAGGCGGACTGTAATAGCTAGTAGCTATGCAAACGCTTGGTGCGCGGGGCGCGGTAAAAGTCCCCTGGAGGTCGGTTCCTTGGAGCTACGAGCGAAGCTCGGACGCCGAGGTCGAAAGGCGATTTTCAGCGCGAAGCTCAGAGAGAATCCCCCGGAGATGGCTTTTTCGGGCAATGAGCGAAGCGCTTGGACGCCGAGTTAGAAAGGCGATCGCTAAGCTTAGAGAAAATCCCCTGGAGAGGGCTCCCTTGGGGCTACGAGCGAAGCGCTCGGACGCCGAGGTAGAAAGGCGATTTTTTGAAGCTCAGAGAGAATCCCCCGGAGATGGCTCCTTGGGGCTACGATTGAAACACTCAGACGCCAGGCGTGATTGACGACCCCCCCCCCCCCCCGCGGTAGATGGTATTTTGGGGCTACTCTGGAGAAGCACACAGAGGAGAGGAATCAGACTCCTCTAAACGAGACGGCGGCGAGGTGAGTAACGTGACCAAGCTTGGCGCAAAGGTAGCGCAGTGCGAGACCGTTAGAGAGACGGGCGAGCTCGGTCAACGGAGAAATACGCTAGAAACTGTGAGTCCGGTCGGAGTGCTAACGCTCTGAGAGTCGAAGTCGTCGTGCCGGGTATCGAAAACCCTGCCGGGGCTGACTGGGGCAGTACAAAGTTAAGGCACGAGCGCGCTGCGCTGAGGAGAAGAGAGGTAGAGCTGAAAACAAGTGAAACAGCAAAGAAACAAAATAGTCGAGGTAGCGGATAACCGGCTAAATGACAAGAATCCTCACATTTTGTTTCAATTTCCTAAGTTTAGGAGATGGAGAGAGTATGTCCTTCGTGTAGCAGAACACTGACTCGAGTTATGATTGTTTACTCAAAGGGACCGGTGCTCCTCTCTACAGCCTCATGTCGCTGTAATGAAACCAGCATCCCATTATGTGAGCTTTGGCCCACTGTTCCCTAACACACCACAAGATCGCTCGCTCGAAGTCCGAGACGACCAATCCTGGTACGAACTCTAACACAGCATTCTGTTGTCTCGCCCAAGGCAGATCATGGCTGGACCGCAGCTGCCTCCTCCCGCTGTTCCTCAGCTGCATTTCTTGCATCTTCGGCATGTCGCTGTAATGAAACCAGCATCCCATTATGTGAGCTTTGGCCCACTGTTCCCTAACACACCATAAGATCGCTCGCTCGAAGTCCGAGACGACCAATCCTGGTACGAACACTAACACAGCATTCTGTAGTCTCGCCCAAGGCAGATCATGCCTGGACCGCAGCTGCCTCCTCCCGCTGTTCCTCAGCTGCATTTCTTGCATCTTCGGCATGTCGCTGTAATGAAACCAGCATCCCATTATGTACGCTTTGGCCCACTGTTCCCTAACACACCACAAGATCGCTCGCTCGAAGTCCGAGACGACCAATCCTGGTACGAACTCTAACACAGCATTCTGTTGTCTCGCCCAAGGCAGATCATGCCTGGACCGCAGATACCTCCTCCCGCTGCTCCTCAGCTGCATTTCTTGCATCTTCGGCATGTCGCTGTAATGAAACCAGCATCCCATGATGTGCGCTTTGGCCCACTGTTCCCTAACACAGTACAAGATCGCTCGCTCGAAGTCCGAGACGACCAATCCTGGTACGAACTCAAACACAGCATTCCGTTGTCTCGCCAGTTCTTGAGTGTATTGCAGCCCGGCCTCAAATGCCGGCACTGTTTTTCTTGACATTAATGATTGGACAACTGGGAAGGCCGTTCCACCATGATGGCACATAAAAGTTAGCAATTGCTTAAAATATAATATTCTAGGCACCGCCTCAAAGGTGGCATCAATTAAGACAGTGCCCCGTCTCGTAATAGATGTTTCAAGTGAGGGCTAGCAAATACTACGTTCACACCATGTTCTCCTAGATGTTGTGTCAATCTGTAAGAAACTTAACCGTCTACAGTGTGCCCATGAGTATGTAAGAGATCGGTTAGTTCCTTTATAGTTTGAGGGTTTGGCGGCCTCTGGCTCCTTGAAGCTCTGAGGATCGTGCTCGAACATGTAAAATCAGAAGAAAAGTAATATAAAAATTTTAAAACTTAAAAATATGTTAAAATAAATCCCGCATAATAAATATTTAATGAAAGAGTTTTACCGTAAAAAATTAATAGTTAGCAATTGCTTAAAATCTAATATTCTAGGCACTGTCTCAAAGGTGGCATCAATTAAAACAGTAGCCCCGTCTCGTAATAGATGGCTCAAGTGAGGGCTAGCAAATACTACGTTCACACCATGTTCTCCTAGATGTTGTGTCAATCTGTAAGAAACTTAACCGTCTACAGTGTGCCCATGAGTATGTAAGAGATCGGTTAGTTCCTTTATAGTTTGAGGCTTTGGGCGGCCCCTGGCTCCTTGAAGCCCTGCGGATCGTGCTCGAACATGTAAAATCAGAAGAAAAGTAATATAAAAATTTTAAAACTTAAAAATATGTTAAAATAAATCCCGCATAATAAATATTTAATGAAAGAGTTTTACCGTAAAAAATTAATAGTTAGGAATTGCTTGAAATCTAATATTCTAGGCACCGTCTCAAAGGTGGCATCAATTAAAACAGTAGCCCCGTCTCGTAATAGATGGCTCAAGTGAGGGCTAGCAAATACTACGTTCACACCATGTTCTCCTAGATGTTGTGTCAATCTGTAAGAAACTTGACCGTCCGCAGTGTGCCCATGAGTATGTAAGAGATCGGTTAGTTCCTTTATAGTTTGAGGGTTTTGCGGCCTATGGTTCTTTGAAGCCCTGCGGATCATGCTCGACAGGGTCCCAAATGGCAAACGAGCCATAAATTCTGGTGGATATCGACGTAAAACGTGATTGTAAATTTCCCGAGCTCGCAAGTTTCCGAGAGTTCGATTCCTTGCCTGCTTTGAGATGTCATGACGGGCAAGGCAAACTTGGGGAAACAGATGATCCAGTGGGCACAATTCTGAATGGTTATGGGGCTGGATGGGACCATACAAAAGGTTCCCTTCGACGTTCTGGATCTCCGCAACACCTCGTCGAAAAGACGCGTTCAGAACTCCCTCTCGTCCGCTCTCAAACTCTAGTTTCGCTCTTCATAGTTCTCTCTTTGTTTCTTAAATTGTGCTAAACTCTCAAAAGTCGTGGTAAAATGCATCTCTCGCGGTTGCTAAAGGTCGCCTTCGCGAACCCGCGACTTACCCCACTTTCCGCCATCACCATCAAGGCAACTCTCTAGGACTGGACTGGGCATGCCCATCATCCCATCAGCATCATCAACAATTATCTTTTCGTATGTACTTTCTCTCCCGAAAGTCTCCCCCCTCATCCCCACTTAACATTTTGTTTATGCGTGAAGCTAAAGTTTAAAGTCAGAATAAAACATAGACAACTTGATGTAACAAATCATAGACAACTTTAGTTATTAAGAAAATAAGAAAACACGCTTTAAGAGATGGTACAGTGAAAATATTGAAAAAAGGAACGTGTATGGTTCTTGCGTCTGGAAATTATTTACTTAGATAGAGGGTTAACGCCCTCTATCGCGATTTACAGTTGCAGCAGCGCGGGAAATATGAACTTTAAGCTTCAACAGGTGGATTCTGAATCATTCTGGTTAATATTACGAATTTCCAATCCGTACTTATCGCTTCTTCGGTGGTCTGAAAATAAAAAAATGACTTCTATTTCTCATATTCGTAACCAATATTAGGAGCAGCGCTAATTTCCACTCTTAAGGTATCAAGGGCCAAATGAATTGCGCTTTTTAGCCGTGCTGGCGTATTAGGAATACCAACAATGGCTTCTTAGGTATCTTAACGGCTTGGATTTTGCACGCAGCTTAGATATTTATATTTGACTATTTTTTGCTCTCAAATAATCAGTAAACGCCTTGATGACCCTGTCACGTTTTGTTGTAGTTAATTTTTTTGAAATTTCATAAGATTTCACGTTAAATATCGTCCCTTGTGTGGGACATAGAGTCGGGTGCGCTAGATTGCTCTTAACAATCCGATGTCCAGTTTACCTGTGTGAGGTCAGGACTGCCGTTTTTAAGTATGACCCAAAGCCGTCCTATTCCGAACGGTTTTTGGGCTCTTGACTCTTCAATTTGTCAGGAGAACCAATTCTCTGTTTTCAGCGTGATAGTCCGATTTCGGTGTACTTTGTTTCACTGTGCGTAACATCGCTTCGCGTGGGACCTTGTCGACGCGTGCGCACTCTTTTGCTTTTGATTCTGATACTTTCTACGCACAGTTGGCACAAAAACAAGCACTTTGAGGCCACTATTCAGCAAGTTTAAATTTCCTGGAATTGTCGCTTAAAAGCCTCCACAACTAATTTCAGACAATTATATTTTAGTTTTTAGCTGAAATAATCTTCGCAAAGTACTTGAAGGGTATATGATATTTAGTCCTGAAAATCCTTAAATTATAATTTTAAGTATAATGACTCTTTTCTCAAGTATCACATATATTACAAAGTTAAGTAAAACGTTCAGTAGCCTGCTTGATTTGTTAAGATGATTCCAGGGTCGATTTTAGTTCGAACCGTGGACACCACGGGTGGTCATACAAGGGTGGTCACCCGAAATTTCAAGTTAAGTTTTCTCTGCGAGGTGTGAGTTTTAGACTTTTTAATGGTCTCATCGTTATTTTCGCAGCATTTTAAATTAGAAATGATACTCCATTTGCCTACAGCAAAACCGTGCAAGAGCTTCATTTTAACCCTCTAAGGACCAGGTTAGTTAAAAAGACGCCAATCTTCCGTTTAAACGAAGTCTACGCGTTTTTTTTTGGTTTGAAACATGATTTTTTAATTATTTTGCTCAAACTAAGGGTAAATGGTGAAAAAATTCCTAGCATTAATTCTGACCAAGAGATCTGAAATACTAATTTAACATGGGCAGTATAGGGGAAAATCAAGGTCAAACGGTTAAATATGTTTTTAATGCTCAAGTGGTGCCCGACGTAGGGCCTTGCTTTTTCAGACTTCGTGAAAAAATCGAAAATTTTCCTCTATTGTCCGGAGGGATGCCGACATGGAAAAAAATGATATTTTAACTTTAAGAGTTCAAAATGGAGGAAATATATTATGTGCCTCAGGGGTGCCACGGCGCAGTTAAGGGTTAAATAGGGAAGGTAGTTAACTGTTCGTACTCGGGGGAGTTTAAATTGCATATACGACGCATTGAAGGCGCCGTATCTCGTAAGTGTTTTCATCGTTAATCGCATTTATCCGAAATGAAGACTGAATCAATATGAAATAGACCAGAGGTGAAAATCGAGGAGACTCGAGCTTCGTCCAAAAAAGGTTAAGCATTATTAACTTGCTATGACGTTTACCATAAAATAGTTTTTTGCGTGCCTTGTGCGATGTACTGAGGACGCGCGTCCATTAAAAATACGTTGAGCTTTGCGAGCGCACTCTTGCATTCTTATGCTAATATTGTACCTATTTACCTGCGCCACCACCCTCACCCTCTTTTTTCTCTCTCTCTCTCTCTGTCTCTTCTAATCCTCGTGTCGTGTCTTCCGCTTCCAAACGCATGGAACAAAGCATCGAAGCTCAGTTTCAATGTCACTCTCATATTATACCATTCGGCTTTTTTTTTTTTTTTTTTTTTTTTTTTCCCTAACTCTTCTCTCTCTTTGTCGGGTGTATGCACTGCATTGTAAGCTCTCTCTGTACTCTTTGCAAAGTTTTCTTACTCGCAATGTTCGCTCAAGCGTGGCTATTGTTTTGCGTGATATCCATGAATTATATGCCTCCAATTTCAATGTCAAGTTCATCACATCCCACGGAGGAAACGGTAGCGTTGAAATTGATCCGAGCGTTTTGAGCTGACTGTCGAATGTCGATCGAATCTGTGCTTCCCTTGAGGTTTTTTTTCGGGGGCGCATGATGCGGTCTGTTGCGAACTTTTGCTACTGCGTTTTTGAACGGTCGATTCCGTTGTGAAAATCACTTGAAAATAAAGTTGAGAACGTTCGGAAGTTCCAATATCCGCATACAATAAAAAAAAAAACATTTTCGTAGCGCTGACAAAAGCTTTTGGTAGAAAAATCACCCAGCGAAAGACTTTACCTGAGCCAACTAAATCTTTGGTTCATTCGGTAAAAGCTCTTTTACCTGAGCGAACCAAATCTTTGGTTCATTCGGTAAAAGCTCTTTAGTTAGGCATGCAAAACCCTTTGTTTGCTCTAGTAAAGTCTTTTGCTGGGTCTTTTATTTCTACCAAAGGTTTTTTCACTGCTACCAAAGCGTATTTCCTGTTTGTTTTTTTGTTTTTTTTTTTTGTTTTGTTTTGTTTTTTTTTTTACGTTCACGCTCAAATTCAATAAACTCGTTTAACAAAATTCCAAGATGGTGGTTAAATGAGCGGGTGACAGTGAGAGAACCCCATCTAATGGGGCTATTGCACACTCTTGCTATAAGCGATTTAATAGTCGTTATGGCGTAAAACTCCAAAAATACGATGGCGGAACTAAAAACTTCCAACTCTTCCACTCCTTTTAAACTCATGTAAACCGCAAAATTTTTCTCGGGAGCGTAAGGTGGCCCATTGGCATAACAATGGGGGTTATTCCCATCTAACAATTCTCAATCCCACGAGGAAAGGTGCGAAATTAAGGTTGACTACTGTTTAAAGTCGACAAACTGTGTTTACCTTAGTTTTCGCGGTGGGCCAATTTTTTACGCGTTTGTTTGGGGGCATTTCCTTTTGAAAACACTTAAAAAAACTTGAGAATTTAATTTCCATATCAGCATAGAAAAGAAAAAATTGACGGGAAATTAAAAAAAAGGAAATTTCCCCCCAAATTTTTTTAGGTTTCCTTCCGGCGAACCAAAATTGCTCCCGCAAAAACTCTTTATTGGAGTTTAGGAAAGGTGGGATTTTACAAGGTTTTTAGTACCGCCCATCGGTTATTTGTTAGGTTTTTACGGGCCCCTCAAACTAATAAATCGGCTTATCGGCAAAAGGGTGCAAAGAGCCCCAAATTTTATCTATCCATGCTGAAAAAAGTGATTCGTCATAGAGAAAGCTGCGCAATTAGATGAGGCCTCCCCGTTTCACCCGCTCATTCGATCGCCATCATCTAGTAGTTTTGTTAAACGCATTAATTTTAGTTTGTGAGTGGATTTTGGAACTTTCTGAAATCCTCAACGTCATGTTGAAGTGATTTTACATTAGGCATGGACCGCTCATAACGCTGCGCTGCAGAAAAAGTTTGCAAGAAAAAGTTTCTTGAAGAAAGAAAAGGAAAAAAAAAGAAGAAAATTTCCCATTTTTAGATTGCGGAAAGACTTACTCATCAGGAATAGAATGAGGGATCCGGATCAATCATTGATTTCCTCGGAATATTCTCATTATTTCAGCACTTTTTTTGTTGTTGTTTTTTGGAGAATGTATCAGTTAATGGGACGGTTGCAAGCGTCTGAAATGTTTTGTTTTTTTTTTTTTTTTTTTTTTTTTTTATAAAGAACATGAAGGTACTTAATGAGCTAAGAACAAAGATGCCTTTGGTCTCTAATTCAGACCCATTGTCCGGAGACAAGATTTTTGCCCAAAATACATTGTTTTAAACGGGAATTCCGCGTAGTGACGTCACTACGCAAGCAATTTTTTACAACTTTATAAGTGTATGTCTCCAAAACCGCAAAAAACTCAGGAAAAGACCGAAGGCACCATTGTTTTCGACTCATGAAGTACTTTCATGTTCTTTATATTAAAAAAAAAAAAAAAAAAAAAAAAAAAAAAAAAACCACCATTTCAGACCCTTGCAACTGCCCCATTACATTTTGCTCTTGTTCGGGAGAGGTGGGGTATGGATGGGTGCCTGCTGCCTGCATGTGCTACCCCCTTCCGGCGCGCTCCAGCTTCAAAGTCTGATGATTGGTGGTTTTCGTTGACGATTATGTCTGAAAGTATACCTGATATCCATAGTATATTCAGTTTCGCAAGAAATGCCCCTGTCCCACCCAACTACTCAATTGTTTTTTTTTTCTTTTGGACGTCTGCATTGTCTGTGTTTGCAGTGAACTGACTCAACTCACCGCCCTTTATCTTTCGTAAATTTTAAATGCAAGACGATATGCTCTGATAACGAGCTAAATCCTCACGTGCGGGCATGGGTATCGAGCTGTGTAATTGGTCCTATTACCCGCGGTCAATCTGAAAGTGTTGCACGAAATATTTAAGTTATGAAAGCAGTCTTCGCCCTCTGTGCTCGAGGCGGTTGTGTGCACTCAAGTCATTGCCAATTATAAAGCATTTTGAAGAGAATTTGTACACAGATCATGCGCAAAAATGATTTTCGAAGGTTTCGTTGCTTATTCAGCGCAATCCTGAGCTCTTGGGGGAAAAGTGTCTTTCAAATGGTTTTTTGTTGTTGTTTCTGTTTTTATCAATTACATTAATTTTGCTTAAAAATTAAATTTTACTTTTAAATGCACTCAATAAGTGCCAGAAAATGAGAAAAAACCGAAAAAAGTTGACGATATTATTCACATGTGTTGTGTATTGTGTTTTCAATTGTTTTTAAAACCAAAGACCCTTTGTCTGGAGATTAGTTATTTTTAATAGTTGTTTCTCGGGAAAATTAATTTTGAAATCTAAAGCGATTGAAATATTATCTTTCTAACTATCAAAACTTGAATGATGTGTGGTATACTTACTGACCAGAGTCGAGCAAATGGGGGGGGGGGGGGTTTGAGTATATCGTAATCGTCTTTTTTTTTCGGGGGGTGATTTTACGGTAATCAAGGCTGATTAATAGCAAGTCACCGTTCACTGAGGCATGAATTAGAGCTAATCGAAATTAATTTTTCACGTTTGTTTTAAACTTGTGAAGACTATACATTTAATTACCAACCAAATTTCGACGATTACAGATTACTTAGTATCTATATAGTATCTATAGTAAAGAAAGAAATTATAAATAGAGAGAAAATTAGATTAAAACTGCATAAACATACCCGAAAGAGCCTGGTAAGGTGACTTTGTGGTGTCACCAACGGTTTCAGTTTTTTGACCCTGAGGCGGGACCGTAGAGTCACTCTTGTTCTTTTGTCCCTGAGGAGAGACTACGGTGTCAGAGATCAGACTGTCAGATTGAGAACTCCCCGCAGGGCTTCCTGCGACTTTGCTCTTTTTTCCTTCCCGTTCCACATCTTTCATTATTCGTTTTCTTTTGAGGGACGATTCAGCGCTTCCTTCAGTCTCTGATTCTGCAATGATGGAGTCGGCCAAACTTTTTGCAGCCTCCAGAGTGTCTGTGAGCAAAGACATGAAATAGGAATAAATAACAAATACGTGTTTACGATTACACGCCCATTTGCCCAACTCTGTTACCTATAATTAATTGATTATGCCTCGTTGAACTAACCTCATATCTTGTCACAGATTTCTGTCTGTTGAAGGTCAGTGAGGTTAGGAGGAGCTAATAAACACTTACTCTTCAGTATTTACCAAGTCTTAATCTTGGAAGGTTAAAAGGAGAAAGTATAAAAATTTCCTCTTCCTAGATTTCGCTTCGTCCAATTTTTTTGGTCACTTTACGCCTGAATGAGATGGTTTGATTTGGAAAACGTGCGTTTCGTGCGTCGTGTCCTTACCGCATGGTCAGTCTATCTGCAGATTTTATGTGAATTCTTCCGGTCACCATGATCTTATCTTCGAAATGGTTATTCTAAATGCTGAGGACTGACAGCCGGCGCATTTCCTCAGAAGGATTTATTGCATTTATTTCTCTTCGAAGGATTCAAAAAATATTCAGAAGAAAGTTCTTTGACGCGTCTTTAGCTATAGAAAGTGAAAGGTCCTGTGTCTAAAATTCTTGCGGGCGTATTTATCCGAAAAAGCATCGAATTCCGAGCTTCGTCTACCTGTTATTTTAGTCTGCCACGCAAAGAAACTTCGGTGAATCTGCGATGAAAGAAAAAAAACTTAAAAATTTCCTTATCAGGAGATGCGTCTGGAAACAAGTTAATTCGACAGACTCTCACAAGCCTTCTTCCCCACCTCCTTCTCCTTAATTTACCTCTCCGGGGCAAGTGAAGGAGCGGTGGGAAAGATTTGAGGGGGGAGAAGCTGCCCCTTCTCGGAAATAGGTGCCCTGTGCCCTGCGGTAGAGTCTGAGTCCACGGTTGCCTGTTGAGAAGGAAAAAGTCGTATGATTGAGGTGTTTCCCCGAAGAAGGGAGAAGGGTCCATTAAATCAATAATCGTGTTCTTCCACAGAAATCAGCATATACAGGGTGAGCCAGAGCACCCGTACCAGCCGTTTTTGGCGTTGAAGGACTGAACTTCCGATTTTCAAACATTAAAAAATCAGATAGGAAAATGTCCCCGGAAAATCCTAATTTTGTATTTTCAAAGAAAGGGGGGGGGGTGCTAAATAAAAAAAAAACCTAATTTTAATATCTTTTCTTTGCGCAAATAGCAAATCGGACGTCGCGTTTCAAATTTACACTAAATTTCGAGTGCAAAATTGTACTCGATGTTAAAAGCCCATTTTGACCAATTTACGGTCTCCTTATAAAGGGGCTCCCGCGCTCGAGCCCTGATAACAGCCAGAACCAATCTAACGCGAATCCGCCGTAGAATCTCGGGAAAAATTCCTATTCCGGGTTTCCAACGACAAGAAAGTCACTTTTTTGGGTTTCGATAAGCACTTGGAAACATTTGGGGCCGTTTGACGGGGGTGCGGGGAACCTAAGGCCCGACGTGGCCCCTCACAACACACTGCAATTGAATCTCGTTGTGAATTTTACGTTTCATGACCAAAATTCCGTTGGGCATTATGACCGTGGGCAACTATTATTATCTCATAACGTTTCATGGAATTTCATGGGCTGCTCATGGAATTCCATGAAATTATACTAAAAATCTTGTGAGATCTCATGAACAGCCCACTGAATTCCATGAAAAGTTATGAAAAAATAATAAATACCCATGGAATTTTGGTCGTGGAATATGGAACTTCTCGGAACACTTTACGTCGGAAACCGTACAGGGGGGCTAATAGAGTACGGGACGACCTTCTCGCATCCAATGGCGGCGCCCATGATCTTACTTGTCTTAACTCTCTACATACATGTAGACTAGGGCCTCTAGTATTTAACATGAAACAATAAGAAATGAGCCGTTCAGCCAAAATAAAACAAATAAAAAGGGGAAAATTAAATCATAATAATAAAATGATCCGACCTTCAATTGCGATGTTGAAGGTCGGATCATTTTATTATTATGATTTAATTTTCCCCTTTTTATTTGTTTTATTTCGGCTGAACAGCTCATTTATTATTGTTTTATAATTATTTACAGCCATTTTTATTGTTTTGCGTATTTAACATGTATGTATACGCAATGTACGGTATAGACTGTTTTAGTAGAGCAATATATTGTATCGATTACCGTCCGAGGGCCTCTGGCTCAATGTAATTTCCCCATAAGCGAACTTTTGAACGGAAATTTAGGCGATTTAATCAAGCAATTATTGCAAACTTTTTGCGATTATGCATTCTATACGTCCTCAAAAATGCTTAATTATGCCTGGTTCCTTGACTAATACTGCCGAAATCAATAAGGTATCACAGGTTAAACTGTGCATTTGGATGTTAGAATTAAATCGTCCGAAATCCCGCCGAATTCCACAACAACATCAATAACATTTGGGTGATTCCAACCTCCATCAAATGCATCGTTTAGTCTGTATGTTGATTTCAGCAGTTTTAAGGGGTCTCTCCACCTGCGAATTTAAAAGCGCGAATAAACTGATTGAGCCAATGAGCTGTCTTGAAGTCGATTGGTCGAGTCCGATGTATCGACAGCAAAGAAGCCCATTGGCTCAAGCAGTGAATTCGCGCTTTCAAATTCGCAGGTGGAGAGACGTCTGTATTCGTGGAACCAGGCATAATTAAGCATTTTTGAGGACGTAGAATTCATAATCACTAAAAAGTCGAATTAATGGGTCGGTTGCAAACTTTTGCTACAACAATTAAGAGTGTTTATTCTAATGTAAAATCGTCTGAAAAGTCCATTGGTGGCATCAGAAAGTCATAAAATGCAATAATAAACTCACAAGAGGCGTTTAATGAAATCCAATATGGCGGAGAAATATCGAGCAATTTGTATGCGTGCGCCACGAACATCCAAGGATAGCCAACCTCACAATATCGATCACAAACCAATCACAACGTAAACAAACACATAACCTCTACCTCCAGTGAGGTTGTCAAAGTTGGCCATCCTTGGATGTTCACGGTGCATGCATACAGATTGCTCGATATTTATTCGCCATATTGGATTTCATTAAACGCCTCTTGTGAGTTTATTGTTGCATTTTATGACTTTCTGATGCCTGCACCAATGGACTTTTCAAGTAATTTTACATTAGATTACACACTCTTATTCGTTGTAGCAAGAGTTTGCAACAGACCCATTGCTTGATTTAATTACTAGTCTTTTCCGTTCAAAAATGCGCGTATGGGGAAATTGCATTGAATCAGAGTTTGTTTGGAACCAGAGAGGTCCTCGGATGGCAATCGATACGATATATCGATCTTCTAAAAATCAGTCGGATGGCAATCGATACGATATATCGCTCTTCTAAAAATCAGTCGGATGGCAATCGATACGATTTATCGCTCTTCTAAAAATCAGTCCAGTACCCTCTCATCATATACAGGGTGAGCCAGAGCACCCGTACCACGCATTTTTCTCGAAAACTACTGAACCAAATGATTTGAAACAAAAAAGTCAGATAGGGAATCGACCCCAAATTTTTCATTTTTGATATTTTCAAAAGCCCCCGACAGCCCCTTGGGGCGTATTTAGGGGGGTTCAAACACATTTTTCAAGTTTTCTCGAAGTAACCTCCATAAAAGTATAAAAATTAGTTTACAACCTTAAAGAAGAAGCAATCGCCAACATTTTTGCTCCCCTCAATATTTTCCAAAATACCCCAATTTTTTGAGTTATGGGGGATTTTTGAAAATTTTTTGAATCGGCCTTTTTGGCCACCCTGTTGAGAATTTTTCAAAAATTATTACAGATTCTGAAAGAACAGATCAAGACCTTTCGATTGATGTGCCACATGTTACCTTAAAGTTGAAAAATAAGGTGTTTTTTGCCAAATCAAAATTTTGGGGCTTCAATTGCAGAATTGGCGCGATTCCATAGTTTGAGCCAATTAAAGCCCCAAAATTTTGATTTGGCAAAAAACACCTTATTTTTCAACATTGAGGTAACATGTGGCACATCAATCGAAAGGTCTTGATCTGTTCTTTCAGAATCTGTAATAATTTTTGCAAAATTCTCAACAGGGTGGCCAAAAAGGCAGATTCAAAAAAATTTCAAAAATCCCCCATAACTCAAAAAATTGGGGTTTTTTGGAAAATATTGAGGGGAGCAAAAATGTCGGAAATTGCCTCTACTTTAAGATTATAAACTAATTTTTATATTTTTATTGAGCTTTCTTCGAGAAAATTTGAAAAATGTGTTTGAGCCTCCCCAAATACGCCCCAAGGGGCTGTCGAAGGCTTTTGAAAATATCAAAAATGAAAAATTTGGGGTCGATTCCCTATCTGACTTTTTTGTTTCAAATCATTTGGTTCAGTAGTTTTCGAGAAAAAGACCTGGTACGGGTGCTCTGGCTCACACTGTAGTTTCCAATCGGCAACTCCGCCGCACATGGAGATTCGTCCAGTTGAGGCTCCCGCAGTCCCGCTTATGATGTTATAACAATGACTCAATTCAGATCACTCATTATGCCACAATAGCGCTCCCTCCCCCCTCCCCCCCTTCTCCAACCTTCCCCGATCTCCACTCATCTTTTCCATCCCGGCCATCCGCGCGCAAATATAAGTATCCGCGTTTTTATATTCAAGCGTACCCACCACTGCTGCTCGCCGGAGTCCGCGAGTATGCAAAAGGTAAACGAACTAACATGTGTTACCGCACCGCACAACATGAATAAGTTACCTCACTGATGGAGTATAACGTCCCGGTAAAGTTACAAGTGTTCACGCTGAAGCGGAATCTATATTCTTGCGTTGGATATCGCAGCGATAGCCAAAGCCAGCCTTCGATCACTGTAAGTCATGAATATTGACGACCTGTAATATCATATTTTGAGCCGCCTCAGTGACTGGCTTGTATGACTGAAGAAATTCCACATAGGTGGGTTGTATAGACTTTCCGATGCTTATTTACAATGTGATTTCCATCCGATTTTACATTGGAATCGACCGTCCATTACAATATAGCAAACGTTTGCTGCGGACACATCGGGTGCGAATACTGTAGCCGTTCCGATGTTGATTTTGATTATACGTATTTTTACGTAAACATGTTTTGTCGTACTGTGTTTTAATTCTGTTTGCACCCTTAAAATTTTCTCACTTTAATTCCGTTTTTGGATCACTATATAAGATTTTTAGTCATTTAAAAACGGCATTTTCCAAATGGGGCTATTGTACACTTTTGCTATAAGCGATTTAATAGACGATTATGGCGTAAAAACCTCAAAAATAACGATGGCGGCACGAAAAGCATTCCAAAATCTACTCCTAAACTCAATAAACGCAGTTATTTGCGCGAGTGTAATATGGTGGCCGAAGGCACTAACAATGGGAGATTCCCATCTAACAATTCTGAAACTCCATCAAGAAGTGACCAATAAGAGACTACTTTCATTTGACACCGGTGTCACTAGGTGTTGCGGTACCATTCAACGGATGTGGATCATCACTCTGATGACTAATTAGTAATTACTCATTGTCAGTGAATCATTCTTGTAAGCATAGAGAGATTGACGAAATTAAGATAGGAATCTTCCATTGTTAGTGCCTTCGGACACCATTACGCTCCCGCAAATAACTGCGTTTATTGAGCTTAGGAATGGATTCTGGAAGTTTTTAGTGCCGCCATCGTTATTTTGTGAGGTTTTTACGCCATATTCGACTATTAAATCGCTTATAGCGAAAGTGTGCAATAGCCCCATTTATTCGATGGTAAGTTTCGGCGTTTGATGGTCATCGTGGTTGAGCACTTCAAGAGATGGTCAACCGCGATAAACACGACGAAACATATTTACGTTAAAAAATATTCAAAATCGCCAAAATCCCATCACGATGGCAAAGCAGAATACGCATCTTTTGTATCCAATAAAATACAGCATTTTCGTTCATTTATTGTTCAGTTTCTCTGCGACAACAACGATAAAGCGTTTGTAATTGAAGACATAACTATGCAGCGTAAAATAATTTAATTTAAATGGAATGAAAACAATTGACACTCTTTTTGAAAACAGGCTGACCTCTTGCCCTTCCCTTTTCATTCCGAGCGCACCTCGTTGGCGATCTTTGCAAGAATTGAAAGTGTGAGTGCATGAACTATCGACTAATTAACACTTGCAACTGAAAAAGTGAAGTATACAGGGTGTTTCACATAACCTGCTCACTATGGTTTTCTTGAATGTGTGACGATGAGGTATCACAAGATAGGGGTTTCTATTTGAAAATCTCGAGATTTGGGGGGTGCCCCCCCCCCCTGAAAACCGCCCAAAAACCAAATTTTGAGTTGTGGCAGTATTTTTAAATGAAACTTCAGATCCGAGTTACTTTAAAACAGATTTTTTCATCGTCACCCATTCAAGTAAACCATAGTGAGCAGGTTATGTGAAACACCCTGTACTACATACTGTTCTCTCAGTGTTGCCAATTTTCGGATTACCATCCGGTTTTTCTCATTTAACTTAAAATAAAAGTTGTAGTGTTCATAGAAATCTGGCAATGCTGCTCCTCTCAATCCTCTCAAGAAGCTGAATCGTCGTGCTGCGTTGTCAGAGTTTGCTCTCCTCGTTGTTTTGAAGAAAGGTTTTTAACCCTTTATGGACCAAGCCCGAGTATACACGTTTTTCTCCTCATGGTCTATTTTACATTTTTCAGTCCTCATTTCGGATAAACTCAATTATCGATAAAAACACTTACAAGATAAGGCTTCGTTCGGGCGCCTTCAATTCGTCGTATAGACAATTCCAACTCTCCCGAGTACGAACAGTTAACTACCTTCTCCACATACACGGAGGAGTGGCGTTCTTTTGAACTAACCTGGTCTGTAATGGGTTAAAAACTCTTGGGCACAATCATTTCTAATCAAATTAATTCAAATATCCTGTTATGACTGTATGTATACAGGGTGTTTTATGTTTAACATTTGGGAAGTTCATTGGTAATTTTCCAAATAAAAAAAAAATGTGGGAGAAAATTGAGCTATGAATTTGAATCTCTTGTAATGACTGCGTATACCTATGTATAAAGGGTGTTTCGTGTTTAACGTTGGGAAGTTCCTAGATAATTTTCCAAATCAGAAAAAGTTTGGGAAAAAATTAAGTTTTTAAGTTAAAATTGTGGCTAGTGTCATTAATAAACTTGCGCTCAAATGTGGCTCTAACCGTGTTTAAATTTTGAAAATCTCACCGACAATCTTGAACGATTGCCTTGCAATTCTTATGGAGTATCAAACAAGCACTATTACGATTTTTTTTAAAGGTATTAATGGATACCATGGCATCTTAAAGTACGGTTATGGTTCCAAAGAGTGAATTTAATTGTTGACTGAATTCAAAATTTTAGAAAGAATCAATTGCGTTGCAATGTTTACGGAGTATAAAACAAGTACTATAACGATTATTTTAAAGGTATTAATGGATACCATGGCATCTTAAAGTACGGTTATGGTTCGGTTTTCTTCCATCGCTGCGATTGTAGTCACAATAGTGTCCATGCTATTCTTGAAAATCAATTGGTTGTTTTTAATTTCATTCAGCTTGCCCATAATCATTGCTGTATGTTTGCTGTTCAAGCGCTGAAGCTATGCGCGTTTGGATTTCTTGCTGGCAATCCTCTTCCTTTCTCTTGCTTGGTACATTCTCCGTCTGCGTAGCCCTGCAATTTGTGCACGTCCAAGTTGTATAATATAGTCTTTTATTCTTTTTAGCAGTTTCATATTATACTAGAGTGAATTTTATCGATGACTTAATCTAAAATTTTCGAAAGAATCAAATTTTTTCCAGAATTTTAAAAATTGTCGCTCATCCGAGAGAAAGTATTTTATGAGCCATTTTCGTAAGTAAAAAAAAAAAAAAACAAAAAAAGTATTAATTTGACTTGTAAAATCAGCTTTAAAATTTCCTAACGTCATTAACTCTGAAACACGCTGTAGATTTGAAGGAGCATAGCTGAGTCTTGGAGAAAACAGCTAGGACGGGGCAAGGAATCGTTTTATATTATTTTTGAATTTAAGAAAACAAAGATAATGAGACAAAACTTGTACTGAGAGACGTATGTGCTTACTACACGCCAAAACATCGGAGTGGTGTTAATACCATGTCGCCTTGCCAGGTGCTTCATGAACAATACATATACACGTGAGGCAAAGTTGATATAAGTTTTGCGAGCGATTAAGTCAAAGATTACGTCCTTAGAACTTCTGATAAATCTCAACTCTCCTCTTAACGTAATTATGTTTTGTGCACTATACGTAAACTGCATGTGACGAGCCTGATGAACCAGTTTTTGAACGTGTCATTGTCATACTTCGCCCCGACACACAGTGGATCGAGTCAATGGGAGAGGTCGGACATGAAGTTGCAACTTTAAATGCGTATATCTTTGTTGATACGCAACATACAAATTTGAAAGTTGTTTCACTGAATTTACCGTTAAATTTTCTACAAAAATCACCCTAAATAGTTTATTTTCTGATGGTAAAAACATTCAAATTATCATTTTTAGTCATACATTCCATGTCCGACCCTTCCCATAGACTCGTTCCATTGTGCGACAGGCTGTTTGAGATTTTGGTCTGATTAGCACAGCGTATAAAGTCGAAACGATTTCACCTTTTTTTTCTTATACGTTATTTTATCCAAGAAAGCTGTTTATTTGAGCCCAATTCAAAAATTGCCTACTGCTGTGTAAGTACGTGCTTTGTACCATGATCTACAAAAGAAAGTCCTTCCATCGAAATTGTTATGGTTTTTTGGTTGTTTTGTTGTTGTTGTTGTTGTTTTTTTTTTCTTCTTTTTTTTCTAAAAGTTTTAGATTTTTTTAAAGCATACTTTTAAGTGGCAATTTGGTTAAACTCTGATTTACCTGAAATCACAAAATTCTTTGAAATCGGTGGAAGAAATGAGGGCATGAAAATTTTGCACATGCAGTATACTGTCTTTCACAGGTCACGGTATCGAAGAGCTCAGAAACTTTTGCGAGCAGGGCTGCCATATCGCGTATAATCGTATCCTCCGCGTATAATTTTGAGTTTTGGATACCAGACAGCGTATCCTGGAAAATTGGGTATAATTAAGAATTATGCGTATAATCGGCGTATAATTTCGAAATTTTCGAATTTTCGTTAAAAAATAGCAAAAAATTATGCTGGAGATTATTTTCTTCGGCCTAGGATAGGGTTACGATGTATGAAAGTCGCGTATCCAACGCGTACAATTTCAATTTTTGGGTACCAGCCCGCGTATCCTAGAAAATTGCGTATAATTTAGAATCATGCGTACAATCGGCGTACTTTTTCGAAATCTTCGTCTCTATGCACCAAAAATTTCAACTAAATTTGTATAAGTAAATCAAAATCTCTGAACAGTGAATACAGAGAAGTTAGCTGCCGGTCTTAGAAAATTAGTAAATTTTCGTATAATTTGCATATAATTTGGAAAATTCACATAATTAGAGTGTAAATTGGAAAATTTCGTGTAATTTGCGTATAATTTGTGCAAAATGTCTCATTTGCGTATATTCTGACGAGCGTATCTTGCGGCGTACTATTTCTTGAAATTCGTACTAGACTGGATACGATCGTGCGTATCTTTTGAAATCGGCTCGCGGCAGCCCTGTTTGCGAGAACTTTTTATTATGATCACCCTCCCAGTGGCGTACGTGGGGGGGGGCGAAGGGGCTGAAGCCCCACCCCAGACCTCCGACTTTGGGGGGGGGGGATAATTTTCAGTCAAACGCTTATCAGTGCGAGCCCCTCCCATGAAAAATCCTGCTTACGCCACTGCACCCTCCTATTTGTTGAAAGATGCCCTGTTGGGTTAAACTCATGCATCCAGTCGATAAATTCTCGCATCGTGTAAAACACTCAGGAATTTAATTGTTTGTCATTCGGTCCTGTCACGATATAAAACCATGCGCCGAACTATTCAGGGTGGTGGTGTCGATATTTTTTTCCCCGCACAATTTTACTCGCATATTCTGCTTTTGTTTCATAAATGTCTTCGTTTTTACCTTCATTACCGTCGCTTTTGCTTTGTTGCCCTTACTCATTGGAGTATTGATCATTTTTAAATTGAAGGTAAAAAAGAAATTGATATCTTTCTTTCGCAATAAATTTTTCTTTAAACTCATGAAATATATACCACTGGGAATTTGAATAGAAACAAAGAAAAAAAAGCGATCAATGTAAATAATCTCATAAAGTGGACAAGGCCAACAAGGCAACGAATGAGACATTTAATTAATCTCGCGTTTTTCCTCTTTCATTTTCCTCTCTCCTGTGACCGGTGATACAATTTTAAATTTTAGTGCAATGGGGCTATTTGCAAACCTTTGAAACAGGCGAATTAACGGTCGATTTAAGTGTAAAAACCTCAAAAGATAACGATGGCAACTTCAGAAAATGCCTTTAAACGCGCGATCCTAATGACGGTGTTGAGTCCTGGCAGTGCTAGATTCACATTTATAATAAAGACTGTGACTTCATCAAAAAGTGGCCAGTTGAAGGCGACTTTCCTTTGATGGCACCGGTGTCACCAAGTAATGCAGTAAAATTAATCGGCTGTTAATCACTACTCTAGTGACTAGTTACTCTATCCATGTAAGTCTCCCTTCCCAGCATATAATGAGTGACGAAATTGAGATTGGAATCTCCTATTATTAGTGTCCAACACAGCCATTACGGTCTCGCATTTAAGAGCGCTTTATGAGTTAGTAGTGGATTTTATAAGTTTTTAGTGCTACCATCGTTATTTTTTGAGATTTTTTTGAACTGAATTGACCCTTTAATCACGTTTGACGAAAGTCTATTGCAGTAGCCCCATGCCCCATCGCCGATTTCCTTTTGCGAACCAACCACCCCCCCCTCCCCCCTTCCTTCAGTTACAAATATGAGGCCGCAGACCACATAGTTTCAGAGCCGCTGTATAGATTAAAGCTTAGTCTATCTCAAATCTCCGGGTACAGGAAATACAGCCATCAAAACTCTATGATTGCTTTCTTAGAGTAATCAGGTCTCTAAATGGTAAGTCCTGTGATAAATTAGGGAGCATACAATGGGTCTGTTGCATACTTTTGCTACAACAATATAGAACCTTGATTCTTCTGTAAAATTCGGCGAAAATAACGATGCGCACATTAAAAACGTTCAAAATCCATTCATTAACTCAGGAAGTCACTTCAATTTCAAACAGCCCGCGCTACACTGGTGTCCGGAAGTTTCGGCGCGAAAATTTCGGCGCCGGAAATCTCGGCGCAAAAATTTCGGCGCGGGGAAATTTCGGCGCGGGGAGATCTCGGCGCACGGAAATCTCGGCGCCTGATTTTTTTTCAAGTGGCAAAGTTAAGTAACGTCGAGTGTATGTAGTTAGTACTTGGATTGATTATGGAGAGACCGTTTTTTTCAAGCTGTAAAGTTAAGTAACGTCAAGCGTAGTTAGTACTTGGATCGATTATGGGGAGACCGTTTTTTTTCTTCAGTAAAATCATAATATTTTCAACTTTTCCTTCACACTTATCCAGGCTTGGGAGTGGCCAAGAGTTTTTTTTAGGGGACCCCCCCCCCCCCTAAAGAACACTCTTGGGCGTGTTTAAAAAGTTTTTGTGAGGGGTGAATGGCCCTTTGTCAATTTTTTGAAAACTTGCTGAAAGAGAATGAATAAATAGATAAATATGTGGCATATAAATAGGTATTGCGGGTGTATACTGCCCTTGTCGAATATTAGAGAAAATTTAAATTGCATTGTGAGCAATTCCTCGAAGATGATTCCGGTTTTGAAGGAAAAGTTGAAACATTATGAATTTTCTGAAGAAAAATAACGGTCCTCCATAATCGATCCAAGTACTAACTACGCTCGACGTTACTTAACTTTACAGCTTGAAAAAAAACGGTCTCCCCGTAATCGATCCAAGTACTAACTACACTCGACGTTACTTACCTTTACCGCTTGAAAAAACATCAGGCGCCGAGATTTCCGTGCGCCGACAATCTCCCCCGCCGAAATTTCCCCGCGCCGAAATTTTTGCGCCGAGATTTCCGGCGCCGAAATTTCCGCGCCGAAACTTCCTAGATTCCGCTACACTAGACGCTATTTGCACCGGTATACTACTACATAGACGGAACCACCGTGCCTAAGTAAACAGCGTAGTAACTAAAAAATGATGGAATTCCCTTCTAAATACATGAACTGCATTTGCTGGCATTTACATGGCTGCATTTGCTGTCTAGTCTTTTCGGTTTATCAAAGATTACAAAATAATATACGAAATGTACGGATCTAAACGAAAAATTCCAATGTGTGTAAGTTCTGCGTGTTTACATATAAACGAGGTGGTTCCATCTATGCATCTATAAGTCGGTGACATAGTGTCTAGTGTAGCGCGGGTTGTTTGAAGTGGAAGGTATTTTCTGAGTTAATGATTGGATTTTGAAAGTTTTTAATGTGCGCATCGTTATTTTCGCCAAATTTTACGTTAGAAACACTGAGTTATATTGATGTAGCAAAAGTACGCAACAGACCCATTGATGGCTCCTGAGTTAATGTGGATTAGGCAGGAACTCAGGTATGATCAGATCCTCCATTTCAATTCAGTTTTTTCCGCAAAAGCACGCCTTATGTTTCTTGACATATTATCGTCCCTACGACATCCTTAATTAAGCTATTGGAGAAACTACAAAAAACTCGGCAACGTAGAACTCGGCCGATCTTAACAGCTTCGTTTGTTACGGCGAGTAACAATGAGGGAGGCATTGAAAAAGAAAGAAGGAGTAAAAAAAAAAGAGGAAGGGGATAAAATGACGAAAGAAAACAAACAAGCGATTAACGCGTTGTACCATAAAATATATCTCTATAACCACGAGCTTGAACCGCAGAGAGAAATGAAGGAGGAGTGTTTAATGAAATGGTGGGGGGGGGGGTGAAGGGGTTTCATAGATGAAAAAAAAAAAAAAATTAGCGTTTGAAACTTGATTCTTATCGCGTAGGTTTCATAGAATTAGATTATCCGGCTTCTTACGGTCTGAACTACTTTCAAGATCGGATCGAAAACAATTACTTAACAATTTAGTATTTGCATTTTGTATGCCTTCAACGGAACCCCCTTTTATTTTTGAACTGCATTGCTGTATGTTTGCGTCGGGCTCCGCGGTCTTATCGCCGATATCTAATTCTAATGATCCTTCGCCGGTAACACTTCAGAGTGTTGCTTACGTTTCCCGTGTCTCTTTATTGGCACTTACACCGTTGCAAAATGCAGTTTATTGCCCTGACACTGTTGTAATTGGTTGCTCTTATTGAACTGGATCATTTTTCGAGCACATGGCAATAAGCTCTCGTTTGTCGTAATAACAAGTCGCTTCGGAGGACGCAAATATTATAAACTTGCAATGGTAATGTTGTTTTCCTGACAATGATTTCTGGACGTCACTCTTTCCTACCCTTTGATGATTTGGGTGAGCTCCAAAACGTGTCTTATTTATTTACACCTATAGTGATCCAGTATGTATCTAGTGTCACGGTGCTCAGTGGTGACGGGGAAGAGAATTGATACGGGTTTTCTGTAGCTAGGCAACAAAGTAACTTGAGAGCGTTAGTTTCTACATTCATCGACTGCAGCTGATTGCTAATATGATGACCATTCGCGTCGATCTCAATTGCAAATTACGTGAAAACAGCCGCTCCCAAGAGACTTTTGGGTTCGTGACGAATGTCTAGACCGTACATGTTTAAAACAACTAGCAAGTCCATTGCCATGTTGCTGAGGTTATGCAACTTATCTTTATTTTACAGTAATACAAATCATACAAATACTTCTATCAAACACAAACATAAGTAACTCATTAAAATCGTTCTTAGATAACTTTGTGAGAGTTTACATGTACTACGCAAAGTGTTCTGTCTGGACGCTTGGTGACAGCTCAAAAATCCAGTTGACTTCCTCATCAAAATTTACTTTGAGTACAACAAAGTAAGAGGGTTAGTAACATTGATGAGCGTTCAACAGATACCGATTTGCCTCTGCTCTCAATGATTATGTAAACTGCCACCAGAATTGGTCATACAATTCGACCGATACTTATTTGTAAATTACAGAACATGCAATTCTGAGGTTTAACATCTTTATAAGTACAGTCAAAACAAGTATATTCTGAATTTCATACCAAACATGTAACATGGGTCCAAAGTCAGATAGTTTGGAACGCTACGCGAGTTTTTTCACCGTTTGGACGCTTCATTGTTTCCGTTGTATTTGAGTTCCAATAGTATTGTCTGAAGTACTTGCATTCCTTTAATTTTCCTACAAGTAATTAGATGCGTATTACTAAGAAGCATGATTTAGGCTTAGGCCTAGAAAATGTACCCGTATTTAATTTGAAGTGAGTCACGAAGGAATGTGCCCAATGATTTCAATTTTGAGGGGGGGGGGAATTAAATAATATGCTATAGGAACCATCTGTGAAGATTTTCTAGGTGTCCTTTATTTACTTCAATGCACTTTTCGGCACCACCTTATCGCGGCTCCGTTTCGTGGCTGCGAAGGTTTCTATTATACGTTTCCTCAATCCTTCCGCATTTTCTACAGGCGTAGAATCAATATTTTCTTTTACAGTCCCCCATAAGTAAAAGTCAAAGGGCGTCAAGTCGGGAGAACGCGGCGGCCATACTATCCGTTGTTCATCATTATTTTGCCAACCAACCGAGCCTTCGCGTCGGGTAATGCAGGTCTTGCCAATTTTATTTATTTCATTTCTGGTCCAGTTCCAGTCAGCAAAAAGCGTCTTCAATGCGTCTTAAATACGTCTCTAGATCCGCCCAAACAGGTGTTTGAAGACGTCTTACGAATCCGTTTTGATGACGGATTCCTAAGACTGCTTACGAATCCGACTTACAGACCTATTACAGGTTTCGGTCACAATCTCTAAATTTATAAGTTACGTCTCGAGGACGCCTAGCTTTCCAAGCTTGCTTGAAAATAGTCTACATTTTTTGTGAACAAAATTATTTGTGAACATTTTTGTAATTTTCAAAATTTGTGAAAATTTTTCGAGATTTTTGGAAATGGGTCTGTTGCACATTTCGGCTAGAGCGTTTTAAAGTATCAATTCTTACGTAAAAAGCTGTAAAAATAACAATGGCAGCATCAGAAATCACCAAAATTCATTAATAAACTCACAAACTGCGAAAAACACTAGACACTATTCACCCGTGTATCTTTCCACCACGTGCACGATATTTCGCAAAATTAGCGCGGCACATTCAAATAATCACGACCGTCTTTCATCACAGCTGACTTCATAAACAAATAAACAGTAAACACTGACGGCGTCTGTTTGAATTCTTACGTCTCAATATCCTCAATTCCTCACAAAAGATTAAGAAAGGTACGGAAACCGACATTTGTGTCGAAAACTTATCAAATTTAAACAATAACACACAGGAGTTCAAAAGATGATGGAAGTAGGAATCATACTTGGAACTCCTGTGTGTTATTGTTTCATTTTGATTAGTCTCCGACACGAATGTCGGTTTCCGTACCTTTCTTAATCTTTTGTGGGGAATTGAGGATATTGAGACGTAAGAATTCAAACAGACGCCGTCAGTGTTTACTGTTTATTTGTTTATGAAGTCAGCTGTGATGAAAGACGGTCGTGATTATTTGAATGTGCCTCGCTAATTTTGCGAAATATCGTGCACGTGGTGGAAAGATACAGGGGTGAATAGTGTCTAGTGTTTTTCGCAATTTGTGAGTTTATTAATGAATTTTGGTGATTTCTGATGCTGCCATTGTTATTTTTACAGCTTTTTACGTTAGAATTTATACATTAAAAAGCTCTAGCCAAAGTGTGCAACAGACCCATTATCAAGATTTGCGAACTTTATATCGTTCGAGTCTATCTTCTAGCAATCTTGGCTAAAGACGGCTTTGAGACTGATCAAAGACGCTTATTAAGAGTGGATGAAACAACGCCTTAAAAACCAATTCGGAAGTCGATCTTCAAGCCATCTTGGATCAATACACACGAGCATTATTTGCCCTATAGGATTTAATATAATGATTCCTCATTATTGGTTTTTTGTAATTATCTTTCCTTTTGTTCCTAGTCCAGTGTTGAAGTCTCCAGCGGTATATTTCACACTGCAGCAGAACTCAATATTTTTATGCGCTCTGACTAGTAATGTGTTCAATTTGTGCCTAGGAATTAATTTTTTTTTTAAAATTAACACAATTTTCTGTTTCGACTGTATTTCCTCTTAAATGGATTGGGCTTAATGGCGGAGAGATGCAGGTATCATGGGAGATTCCTATCTAAATTGAGACATAATATCTCTGTGTTTCCGTAGAGAAAGTGATACGATAGACAGGAATCTCCCGTGATACCTGCGTCGAACCGCCATTACCATCTTACCGTTATAGCACTTATGTGAGTTTATTACTGAATGGGTCTGTTGCGTACTTTTGTTACATCAATATAACTCATTGTTTCTAACGTAAAATTCGGAGAAAATAACGATGGGCACATTAACAACTTTCAAAATCCACTCATTCACTCGGAAAATCAATTCCATTTCAAACAACCCGCTCTACACTAGACACTTTATCACCGACTTATGACTATACATAGATGGAACCATCTCGTTTGTGTAAACATGAACAGAACTTACAAACATTGGAATCTCTCGTTTAGATGCGTACATTTCTTTTCTTATTTTGTAATCTTTGATAAGCCGAAAAGGCTAGACAGCAAATGCAGCTTATATTTCACGTATTAAAAAAGAAATTGCATCATTTTTTAGTTACGATGTTGTTTACTTATGCACGGTGGTTCCGTCTATGTAGTCGTATACCGGTGCAAGTAGTGTCTAGTGTAGCGCGGGCTGTTTGAAATTGAAGTGATTTCCTGAGTTAATGAGTGGATTTTGAACGTTTTTAATGTGCGCATCGTTATTCCCGCCGAATTTTACATAAGAATCAAGGTTCTATATTGTTGTAGCAAAAGTATGCAACAGACCCATTTTAGACTTTCTTACAAGGGGAGGCTCAGAAGTCGCCGCCCCCGATTTTGAAAACAATTGCTCGAAAATGTAGCTAAAGTAAAACTATTAGACCCGTGTTTCTCACTTTTTGCCAATTGGCCTTCCTAAAGCGTCAGAAATTTTTTTAAAGTTGCCGAAATTCACGTAAATATTCGGAACGCTCTGCGCTTGGGTTTTTTACGTGAATTTCGGCAACTTTCAAAAAATTCCTGACGCTTTAGGAAGGCCCATTGGCAAAAAGTGAGAAACACGGGTCTAATAGTTTTACTTTAGCTACATTTTCGTGCAATTGTTTTCAAAATCGGAGGCGGCGACTTCTGAGCCTTCCCTTGTTAGTGTGATTTTCGTGATTTTTGCTGGTCTTTACATAAGATTGGACTATTTATTTGCTTTTATATTGCTATAAAAGCAAATAAATGCAAATAAATAAGTTTGCAAGAGCCCCATTGTGTCAGTTAGAGTAGTACAGTGTGGGTAGGTAGGGGGATGGTATATAGCAAGGTATTGAAGGAAGGGGCTCTTGGTTCCGTCCACGAAGGATATCTCTGTTTCTTCTTAACTTTAACCGCCGCCACTCGCGAGGCGGGGGAAGGTGTATCGAATCGACGGCGATTGGGGCCGGCCGCGGCGAGGCGCTGGATCGGCTCTTTAGTCAGTGCACCAGCCTCGATCCGTGCCCACGTAAGTTTCGCGCCTTGTGTCGACGCTCTCCTACTTACTCGCGTCCTTAAATGCGTGTGTGAAGTCTTTATTTTCCTCCTATCGAAACAAAACGGAACGGCTCGGAACAAGATCGACAATCGACATCCGCTCTGTAAGCGAGACCGGTGTGTGTGCGTGTGTGTGTGTGTGTGTGTGTGTGTGTGGGGTGATTCACGACGTTTTATGCAATATTACTTCTACGACAGGACTTGGATTCAGTACCTTTCGGGATCTCATCGTTGCCAACTTTTAGGAAATTTTTCCCTCTTTTTTTTTTTTTTTTTTCCCCCCAGAAAAATCATAAGTGGCGGTAGCCAGGCCTAGTCATAAAACGCAACCTGGGATTCAATTTTTAGGGAAACTAAGGAAATTTGTACAAAAGGTCGCGTTTCTGAAGTGTAGTCGCACCTAGACCGATAATCTTTGGAATTTTTTAACAGTATCATACAACGCAACCTGGGATTCAATTTTCAGGGAAACTAAGGAAGTTTGTGCAAGAAGTCGTCTCTGAAGTGTAGTCGCACCTAGACCGATAATCTTTGGAATTTTTTAACAGTATCATACAACGCAACCTGGGATTCAATTTTCAGGGAAACTAAGGAAGTTTGTGCAAGAAGTCGTCTCTGAAGTGTAGTCGCACCTAGACCGATAATCTTTGGAATTTTTTAACAGTATTTCTCATTTTACAAACCAAGGTAATGAAAATTATTTTAAGTGTTGGCTTTTCATCGTGGAACGCTTAACAATTAAAAGTTCAAAGGCGGAGGCAAGTTTTGTTTTGATTTGAAGCAATGGTAATTTAAAATTCGCCTAAGATTATATTCCAAGTGTGCTTACATTTCTGAAATGAGCTCTAGCTAACGCATAAGTTTCGACAGTCGAGAATGCACACAAAGCGCCGAAGGTTGCTTTGATTACTCAGGGATACGCCACTTATCTTGAATTCTTGAGTTCTTGGTTGCCAAAATTTTTGCGTTTGATAGTACGACGGCTTTTTGGAAAGAAAAAATGTCAACAGCAACACTATGCTAGTTGGAATTTTGAGAGAGTTATTTTAACACCGGAATGCAGATTGTTGACAGCACATTGTCTTTTGTTGTTTTTTTTTTTTTTTTCTTTCTCAATGAGAGTTTTGATTGATTTTGGAATACTGTGATTTTACTAGAAACAGTATAGGTATAATGGCAAGATCCAAGACACCTGAAGATTTCAAATACTAGTTTGAGTGTTAAATACTTTCCAAAATTCTTGTTATTTATGAAAGTTTTGAGGCTTTGATGGGATTTCTAAGGAAAGTGCTGATTAATTGTCATAACACCGGGAAACGAAAGATGGACCAATAGATTTGAGTAACTTTCATGGGAAGTTTGGGAAGTCATTTAGGGTGGAATATTATTTTTTCTGTTACCGCCCCCTCCCCTGCGCTGAAAAATTCCAAAATCTTCAATATCAAGGCCGTACATTAAAAAGAAAAGAAACTAGAAAGTATCTACGTTTGATTAAACCGAATGGCGTGTTTTGGGTTCAGAGAAAAACTAGAAATGTCGAAAAGTCAGGGAATCATTACCTTTTTGAGCTCGTTTGTACTAAACTAAAACGAAAGACAGTTTACTAACAATTAATGATCAAACTCATGGACTATATAATTTTTCAGACAGCTTCCCTTTATTAGTCATTGATTTTTGGTCTATTTTACGAATCTTAAAAAGACAGTACGAACATCATGCGTAACACATTTCTTCCATTGAATTCTGAGAAACTACCTTTTTTTATTTAAATATTTTTAAAGGACATTGTAGGGATTAAATCTGAAGTTGAGAGTAGGGAGTCTGAAGTTTTTGGTACCAACCTAAGGTAGCTAGGTTATTCAGCAAAACGCAATGGTCACTCGTTTACTCTCCGTTTCGCATTTCAGGCTGTGAAAAATTCCTAAAGTTGGCAACACCACAAATCGGTTCCAACGCACTTCCTTAAGTGCGTCCTATAAGTGCTTATTCCTTCCTTCTTCTTAAGTGATGTCAGTGATAAAGACGAACTCTGCATCTCTCGCAATATTATTCATCCCCCGCGTCCTCCATAATTAATTACCGCGTCCTCTTTCCGCTCGAAAGTATTTTCCGCTGATATCGGCCGATTAGGCGCACCGTGTCTCACGTTTTGCCTATCGAGCCCCTAGAAAGACTTGACCGATTTCGTAGAATTTTTAATTGATCATTTGTTTCCCGTAGGTTAAGTGATCAACATTCGTGTTGCAATGTCAACATACCGGTTCCCATCGCTGCAGCTTGGTTTTTATTTGATCCTAGCATGAAATGTCTGTTGACAATATGACTAAGTGAAAATGGATTGTTGATCAGCAATCATGCTCAGTTGCTCACGTGTGTCGTTTGTTTGTTTTATCATTTGAACGATCCGATTCTAGTCCGCGCTAATTGCTCACTCCGGCAGGGCTGCCGTTTTGCGTATAATCAATGCTATTTTTCAATTCATCAATGATTCCACCGGTTGAGAAAAGATTACACAGTTCAGTTTAGTGCTTGACTGTAATAAACTGAAATACTCGCATCTGTAATCTTTTTTCAACCGGTGAAGTCGTCGATTACTTTAAAAAACTTGCGGATATTTTTATTAATCAACGGAGTCTCCACCGATTAAGGAAAGATTACAGATCAGAGTATTTTCATGCATTACAATCATGTACTGAACTGAACTATGTAATCTTTTCTCAACCGGTGGAATCATCGGTGAATAGAAAAATAGCATTGATTATACGCAAAACGGCAGCCCTGCACTCCGGTGCGGTGTCACGCAAGAAACCTGACTTTGAATCATTCTTTAAAGAGCTCGACATTTTGTCCGTAAACAATTTTCATCGTACACGTTTTCTCTCTTTCTTTTCCTGCGAACTATCAATTTTAACTAATATTGAAAGACTCGTGGCTTTGTCGCCTTAACACACACACAAAAAACAAAACAAAACAAAAACCATTAAATTAAAGTGGTGATGGGAACTGGAATGCCGATAGCTTTTCACGAGGATGGTCAGTTCGTTCTATGAAAGCCGCGATGTGTCAGAAGAAATACTCCGCTGCATTTCAATAGTTTTTCTTTGGTTTATATTTTTCTCTGAAGAAATTCTCCTCACTTCTAACTATTCGATTTTGAAGGAATGCTTAAAAATACGCGTTCCTCGTTTTTAGTTTAGTGTCTCTATTTCACTTATAAAATTGTGTATATTGATCGTGTATTCCCGCCGCTTTGTTTTAATTTTTGTCGATAGTGTGAGGACGATGGTTAATCAGCACCGGCAATTTTGTCCCAATTCCAATTTCGTTCGTTAAAATTAATTTTTTCCACTAGATAAGTGTAGAGGAACCGGCTTAACTTACGCGTGTTTCCTGCAATGTTCGCTCGTGTTTGTGCGTGAAGTGCGTTTCTATTCTAGCCAAGGGCTATTGTTGAACTTTTTGTTCTTTGACAAAGGTGGCTCGCAAATTGCATGTGCACTGTAAAGATCTCTTTTAAGTGGAAGCATTTAGAAAAAAAAAAAATATCCAAGTGGCTAAATATGCAATCTGGCAACCATTTGGACTATTTAAACGCATGAAAGCTATATCGCGAAGTAAAAGGAATCGGCGATTATCATCGACTTCGACCATTTATATGCGTTCAAATGGAGAAAATGCTACGTTGCCAGACAACATGTTTCGCCACTAATCCACAGAGGCTTCAATGAAATATTCAAGTATCGATACTTTCAGTTTAAATACACTAACGATAATCTTTTCTTCGCGAGCCACCAGTGTCATTTGATTGGATCTTACTCTGCCACATTTTTAACAAGGCGGAGTCATTTCCTTCAAAGATTACGTTCTCTGAGAGAGGATTCTTTTAAAAATATAAGAATCAATCTATTCCCGACGAGTGTAAACTTTAAAAACAAGCTCAATTTTAAGTATTGGTTCCTTTTTTTCAGATGTGTCGTAGTTGAATTAAACCGCGTGTTTTGAATCGGTTTCGGATGGATTTGATGTTCATTATTATTGAAATGGCTCCATTTGACTTTCAAATGGACGCTCTGAAACATGTTATTTCAATGTGCCAGTGGTGTTCAAAGTGATGGGGCCAACATTGTGCTTCTGATCTGAAGCCAATGGTGCTCATAGTGATTGTGTCCGCTCCCCCGACCCCTGAGGAGGGCTCTTTATCATCTGTCAGAACTAACAGTCGATTAAGCACCACTTCCGTATCATTTCTGTCATCTGCTTCTTCTTCGCAGGCGCATCCAGAGAATGCTGTGGCCACTACCAAAGAGGGTGAGTTTCATGTCTTTATAACTTTTCTTCTCTTGCATGCTTTCTAGTTGATATTATTGTTCCTATAAAATTATGTAGTTGTCCTTTGGATCTCTTCCATGGAGTAGGAAATGTTTATTATACAAATTTTAAAACGCAACATTTTCGAGGCTTTCCAGAAACTTTAATTTTTCTAATCTACCGAAAGAGGGCCATTTTAAAGTATTTTCTAATAGAAAATGGAAGAGGAGCACGAAGTTACGGACAAAATTTTCGAAATTTCAATTATGAACACTTTTTTGGAAGAAGTGATTTTCCTAGAAGGCTATAGGGCCTAATTATGACCTCCAATTTTTTTTCAGAATTTTCTCAGCTCCCCTTCATAGAGCATTAAAGTGGTTAGACGTGCTAACCACTAATGACACCCGAACTTTCTTGATTTCCATTAGTTTTTTTTTTTATTTTTCATATTTCCGCACGCAGAGGAGGGAGTCAACCAGAGAAGTAAACAACAAACTCGGGTTAGAAAATCAGGTTTGCAAGGTACCGTAGATCAAATACATTTTTTTCACGTTGGTAACCAACTCAAATTCTGAAGAAAAAAAAATGGAGGTCATAATAAGGCCCTAATATAAGGACTGAGGAAAATCACTTCTTCCAAAAAAAAATGTTCATATTTGAAATTTCGAAAATTTTGTCCGTAACTTCGTGCTCTTCTTCCATTTTAACTGTGCATTTGACATTGCTGTTTCTGAATCGACATCACACCTACAAGGTCATTTTATTGAAGCGTGTTTGTTAAATTACAGTGTACTTATACTGGAGCGTGGTCTCATTTACCGCCATAACCTCTACATCCAAGTTATTTTCCTGCATTTAAATTATAACATACAATCTGGTATCGAAGCCACCCGAGTCTATGAAGCATAATGGAAACATCATAGATTCATTATTAATGACATCATTTTCGCACTGATAGTAGACCGTTTAAATAAAAACTTCAGTGATATCAATTCAATAATTATTCAATGTACTGCAACAGGTAGCTCATTCGAGACCCGAATTAATTTTACGATTTTAAGACATCATAGATGTGCTCTCAGAAAGACAATAAATTTGGTTAACCAGGAATTAAATTTCACTTTTGTATACATTCGGAATTATTTTGTATTTCGAGTATCGTTTATTATATTTCGAAATTATTTTTACCGAATGTTGCAAACTTTTGCAACAACGATAAAGAGTGTTTCATCGTTTGTAAAATCGCCCGAAAAGTCTATTTGTGGCATCAGAAAGTCATGAAATGCGATAATAAACTCATAAGAGACGTTTAATGAAATCCAAGATGGCGGTAAAATATCGATCAATCTGTATACATGCACCTTTAACATCCAGGGATTGCCAACGTTGACAACCTCACAGCTTCAGAGGTTATGTGTTTATTTACGTTGTGATTGGGTATGTGGTCGATATTGTGAGGTTGGCTATCCTTGGATGTTCGTGGTGCATGCATACAGGGTGCTCGATATTTCACCGCCATCTTTGATTTCATTAAACGTCTCTCGTGAGTGTCAGACTGCATTTTATGACTTTCTGATGGCACCAATGGACTTTTCACGCGATTTTACATGAGATTGTATACTCTATAGCGCTGTAGAAAAAGTTTGCAACAGACCCATTGCAACGCTTTCCTTTGCAGTTTTAGTTTTGAGGGGGCGGAGCGAAAGAAATTTAGTGAAGTGGTCCTGATAATTTAATGTGAACTTAAACTCACCATCTTTACAGCTCTGCATATCAACAAGATAAACTTGTGCACGGCAATGGGTCTGTTGCAAACTTTTGCTACAACGATAAAGTGTATATCATCGTATGTAAAATCGCCCGAAAAGTCCATAGGTGGCATCAGAAAGTCATGCAATGCGATAATAAACTCACAAGAGACGTTTAATGAAATCCAAGTTGGCGGTAAAATATTGAGCAATCTGCATGCATGCACTTTTAACATCCAAGGATTGCCAACGTTGACAACCTCACAGCTTCAGAGGTTATGTGTTTATTTACTTTGTGATTGGGTGTGATCGATATTGTGAGGTTGGCTATCCTTGGATGTTCGTAGTGCTTGAATACAGGTTGCTCGATATTTTACCGCCATCTTGGATTTCATTAAACGTCTCTTGTGGGTTTATTATCGCATTTCATGACTTTCTGATGCCACCAATAGACTTTTCACGCGATTTTACATGGGATTGCACACTCTATAGCGCTGTAGCAAAAGTTTGCAACGGACCCATTAAAAACATTAAAAATCAAGGGTTTATCTACAATGCCCTTCTTTCGGTGTGCATGTTTTTTTATGGCACGTTTCACAAAGGTTAAGATGCATGTAAATAAAATCACGAGTAATATTCTAATAATTTTTTTTTCCAATTCGTATTCCATTCGAACTCGACCACCATGGCCAATATTGATATGCGCTGCATGTCGCTATGTGTCTAGACACTTCTCGATGTGTCCAGATTTCGGGATTTGTCTACAACATATCGATGTATCCTTCTCTAATAAATAGAAAGCAATCGCGATCGTCAGGAATAAACGATTATTTCGTGTACTTACGTTCAAATTAGTGGAAAACGGTATCGATGTATCCTTCTGTAATAAACGGAAAGCAATCGTGGTCGTCAGGAATAAACGATTATTTCGTGTGCTTACGTTCAAATTAGTGGAAAACGGTATCGATGTATTCTTCTGTAATAAACGGAAAGCAATCGTGGTCGTCAGAAATAAACGATTATATTTAGTGAAATAAACGATTATATTTAGTGTACGTTCAAATTAGTGGAATACAGCACTATCGATCAGTGGCGGCTCGTGTGATTTGGCAACAGTGTTTTTATCCCATTTAAATACATGGAAAACAATCGAAACTCCAGGAGACTGCCAGCCTCCGCTTGAATCAATTTTTTACCTTAGTTTAAGGGGGGAAAATGCATGGTTGCCAAATCTCACGGGCCGCTACTGCTATCGATTTTCCGACAGCCGCCAGTGCATTTCCCTCTGTGCGTCGACGCCGTTACAGAAGCGATAGCGAGCAATCTAAGGTCCCCAGCGACGTAATTGAAAACGTGAAGCTGCGGCGTTATGGCATCATCTTCGGTCGCCGAAGTCATCATCATCGCCATCATTGGGTCTCCTGACTCCTCTCTGCACCATTCAACAGTAATAATTGACACAACGTTCATCACCCGACTCGTCATTCTATTCTGTCGTCGGCCGGTCGGTCGGTCGGTCTTTTCACCAGCGCTTTTCGCATTCAATCCTGAAATATTTTCATCACGGCGATTTTATAGGCGGGGCCTTGTGGCTATACCAATGTTGCCAGTAGCGCACCGAGAGTTTCTTCATCTCTCTCTTTTCTTCATTAAGAAACGTATGTTAGACAAGGATGGACAACGGGATAAAACCCCCTCTCTCTGTCCTTTTCCTACTTATACATTCAAATGGGAAATGAGAGAGATTGAAGAGATCCTGGTTGCGCCAGTTTTGCCAGCGACTTTGAAATCTTGTGAAACTTGGACAAATTATTTTTCCTGGTGAATTAGTCAGCAGAATTATTGATCTTTGCGCGAGTTTTCACTCGCAAGTTCTAAAAATTTTTGTTTGACCTTTCTACAGTCCCTCTAGCTACATATGTGTCGAGAGTTAAGACAAGTAAAACTATGGACGCCGCCATTGGATGCGTTTTTCCATATTTGTTTACATTCTGAGGGCCGTCGTTGTGTATTGGTCCAATGCAAAGATTACAGTGTCTTAGAGTTTTTAACGGTGTAATCTTTCACCGCTTTGGTTGATCGACATCTATTGACGCTTTTAAAGATTCTTTTGGGAATTATATGTCGACATTCTTGAGGTGCATCATGATTAAACCCTTTAATGCATGATTTTAAGCGTGCCGTATATATACGGTGCGCTTCTTGTTTTCATTTTCATATCTAATATATAAGTCCAATGCCTTGCTTATGGCAAAACCTTGGCGGGAAAGGTTTGAAAAATTAAAAACGTGTTTTCTTAAAACTGGTTTCATTAATCGTTAATTTGTTGCTGCAATCCAGGAGGTCTCGGCGTCTATTTTCTTAAAATTGTAAAAGTTTTGGTATTCCTGTTAATTTCAATAAGTTATTAAGCGTCAAAGTCGAATTCCTTCAAACGAGAATTCCATACAGGTCCAGCAACCTAAGTCATTTGTGCCAACCTGTGAGTCGAAATTCCAAGGCAGGAGGGGGGTGGAAACACCCTTCACAGAAACCCTCTTTGCCCCTCGCCTTTGGGCTCCACCGGTCTCAAGATTTCTTCACGGTGCATTAAGCGTTCGGGACTCCACATCGTAAAAGTGTCAAGATATCTTTGACGAGGGTACATCGGAAAGAAGCGACGAGGTATTGATGAAGAGCGGGAGGGGTATAGAAAAGAGAGAGGCTCATTCATATCCTAAGGTAGACCTGTTTAGTGATGACGTCACGATCAGAATTAGTTCCAAACAAATGCTCTATCTCGCTCACTCTCGTGGATTTACCAGATCCAAATTTTCGAACGCAAATTCATGCTAGTTAACCAACAGTTTTCTCAAATTTTATTGCACCATTAGATTCCACTTGCCTTAAAGTATCTTTTCACTGTAACATAATTCCTAAAAGATCACAAGCGAATTTACAATCACAGTTATACCGAAAGACGTTCTACGTTTTGTCCTTGTCTTACTCACGGTCTCTTATGGTAGTATCACCGCCATGACACTCAATCATTCTAACTTCTCTTCGTATCGAAGCTATTGTTCGAGGTACAACACATGCCGTGATGGTGCTGATGAGCCTATATCCTAGAATTTTGTGCTCTTAAGAAACTGTGAGTGTGACAAGGACAAAACATAGGACTTTCTTCGATATAACTGTGATTGTGCATCGATGCGCGATGTTTCAAAAAGTTTGTGATAGCGGGCTCATATTTTATCACTGAGAAAAAAGTGGCTGTTAAAACTGTAAGAATAGAACCATAGAGGATTTCGCCTTATTTCAATCATGAGACCTATCGTTGCGCTGTAGTCAGCGCGCTTGAATCTACACGAATTCTGATTGTCTCTATGGAATTTCGATTATTTCTATGGGAAATAAAGCGCGGGAATATATATCCAATCGGAAATTTTTTTGAAACAATCGGAAATTTTTATAAGGGACGTGGAACCCAATGGTGTGATAAACACAACGTGTAAAGAACGTGTTGTTTACTAGCACTTGTATTTGAAAATTTGGACTGTGTTTCGTATGGGAAAACCCACGAGAGCGAGTGAGACGGAGCCTTTGTTTGGAACCAATTTTTTTCATGACGTCACACTAAACAGGTCTTTGCATCGAAACATTTGAAATTCTGGGGGATCGGCAAATTGAAAGCCCCTCAATGAGCGTCGATGGAAGCAAGGGATTTTTGAGGACATTTTTGGCGTTTTGTTGAAAAATAGGTGTTTTAAATCCAGAACACACGGAGCCAGAGGAGTAAAATTCGCATTAATTGCTCTAAAAAGTGAGAGGGGCTGTCACGTGTCTTCCACCCCTGGACAGCTTCCTCGCTGCGGCTATGGAATTGACTCTGGAATAACTTATTTACCTATCCTAAAAAGTTCGTTGCGTGTACAAAATTTTTCACTGGAAGCTTCTTCAAATTTTGGAAACTATAGGTCCATATGGAACTTTGCTTTTCCAACTCGAAAAATGATATCGACCGACGGCAACAGAAAAAAAAAAGAAATAATATGACAATGCGTTATAGTGAATAATGGCATAGTTTTAACTGTAAACTTTCGATACTTTTCAAGAAAATAAATGGGGAGAGGGGGAATTAAAATCCACAAACCTCTTAAACCTCCACACCTACTAATCTATACCCCTAGAATGCTTGATGTGTAAAGGGCACTTGAAATGGTTAGTTCTGTATATTAAAGGATTATTGTTTCATGAATTCGCAAGTGTTCCATTTATGCATATTACGTATCTACATCTTGACAATCGCAACAAGTGCTGACAGCACCTAAAACGGAAAAAAAGATAAAAAAAACTGTTTATTATTTAGAATCACGGCTTTTCCGAATATGACACTTTTTGACTTCAAAAGAACGCAACCTCATGTTTGATCCCTGAACAAGCCGTTTAAAAGGTGGAGGGATTTAGAAATATCTATTGTCTATAGTTTATGTGGGTAAAAAAGATCGAGCCTTATCAAATAATTTTCTCTTTTCAGCTTTCAATGGGTTTGTTGCAAACTTTTGCTACAGTGCTATAGAGTTTTGATTCTGATGTAAAATTGTCTGAAAATTAGATTGGCGGCATCAAATAGTCATAAAATCCACTAATAAACCCAAAAACCGCATTATAAAGAAAGCCAAAATTGCAGTCGTAAAGCCGAACAATCTGTGCACGCGCACGACGAACATCAGAGATAGGTGACCCATTCTCCCCTTTTTCGTTAAGGGGGGGGGGGGGAGAGAAAATATCTCTACAGTCAAACTGTGATTTTAAAAATGTGCATGGTCAAGATGTTGTCTTTTGTGAAGGGGGCGGGGGGGAGCAAAATATCAAGAACAGGGTGTTTCAAAACTTGAGTACCAAACTTATGGAGTGTATTTTTGGGGTCAACATACATATATATATAAGACTTTATTTTCCTTCATGAGTATGTGCTGCAATTGTTTCTCCTCTGAGCTAGAGCCCTCCAAAGTTTTGAAAACAAAAAACCAAAAACAAACACAAAAAAACAACGCCTTTGACTCATCTCCTTATAGATACATCTGATCTAAATTTATTTTTTTCATAATTTCTCACCAAACAAGCTCAATTGGACAGCACTTGTCACAAAAGAACCGAGTGACATTTTTGATAAAATTGAGTTATTGATTGATAGAGCTAGCAATACTGAATCTCGAAGCAACAAGTGCTTCTTCTGTAATAACAACTATTTCCCGTCAAAATTCCAGGTAAAAGTGAGCTGGTGAGCCTCATTGATGTCATTGTCCATTTGATGAAATAAAATGAGAACTTGGTTCCTTTGGCTGATTAGGTTAAACCTTAATCCGAGTCACGTAAGGAACCAACTCCGACTTGGTTCCTACTTCCTTTTATAGAATTGGGAACGGACTTAAGTTCGGATTAACGGATTTTAAAATAATCAACAGTGTAAACCAACTCTGCCGTTTGGTTTCTCTTAGAGTTTCGTTTTTCGTGATTATGCCAAAAAAAAGGAGAAAGGAACCAAGTCACTTTAAACGCTAAAAATTAAGTACCTTTCCTACATAGTAAATTCCACTTTTCCGGTGTTGAAATGCAAAAACACAAAACGGTAGTTGAATGAAATCAAAACGTAAGTAATTCCAAGTTTTTTGTTTAAATGCTAGCTCTTCAACTTTGGACTCAATTTTCTCGAGATCAGCTCCATGTTGAATGCTGTCTAATTATTATCATTGCTAGCAAAAGCATTAAAGCTGTTCAGACTTTAGTGGCACGCTTTTCCAACACCTGCGTGTTGGAATTTTCCCTGCTTGTTTTTTTTTTCTTTTTTTTTTTCTTCAATAAAATAATTTTTTTTTCAGTACAATTTTGATCCTTGAGACAGGGAAAAATAGGGAAAAAATTCTTTCCATTATATTTCAATGGTAAAGAGTCTGAATATTAATTGTTCCAAATATGGCCTTACCCGTATTTAGGTATCCATGCAACTGAAAATAAAGTTGTCAGGCTAAAAAAAAAAAAAAAAAAAAAAAAAAAAAAAAATTAAAGTAATAAAGGATAAGTTAGTAAGTTTCAATAGTTTTTTTTTTTTTGTATATGGTACCCCTGCGTTACTCCCAAACATAACAATGAAAATCGGAAAATCTCCATCAGATTTTCAGTGAGCTATTTTCAGCCACTCTGCACGTTCTCTATCCTGTGCTGCGCGCTCTAGGACAAAATCGACAATTCTTACTCGTTTAGTATCTGTTCCACATGTGACCCACCATGCAGCGACAGTACAACTCAAGTCCCCTACTTTCAGATAAGGCTTCAAAGTATTTGTTCCAGATCTGGGCTCATCTGCAGTTAAGGGCTCAGATAAACAATTTTCATCGACAATTAATTAACTCCTATGTAAAATACAGTTGGACCCCTTCGTTTGTAAGCAAATGTGCAAAAATGCAGCCAATGGCGGCGCCCTTGGAGCTTTTAGATCCTAAAACTCATAACCAATCAGAGGTTGAAACCCCTCTTGTCCTAACCCTATAATTACAGGGACTTTTTATGGTAATTTAGTCAGAAGATTTCATCTTCTCGCGAGTTTTCACTCGCAATTTCTGAAACTTTCGTTAAACTGTTAAAGCCAAATTTCGCAAAAGACCGATTGAGCGAGAATGCGAAAAATCCTGCTCACAGCAGTCGAGAGTCCTACCTGATAAAAGTTCTTCTTTGTCTTGTTCAAAACATCCATTCCTCATATGTCTATAACCACTGAATTCCCTTTGGGTTATATCTGCGTCTGCTAGAAGTAAATTACACTCCGATGCAGTTTTCGAATTGGATATTGCACTTGAGTCTCCCTCGCGATGTTCGTAAAAAATGTAAGTGGTTCCGCTAGTCAATTGCTTTCTGGAGTTTAAACTTGACCGGGATGGCTACCACCACTTATAATTCTGAAAATATGATGGCACGCTTAGTAAAGTTATGATATTTTTGACAATGGGTCTGTTGCACACTTCGGCTACATCGTTTTAAGTTATCAATTCCTATGTAAAAAGCCGAGAAAATAATAATGGCAGCATCAGAAAACCTCAAAATTCGTTAATAAACTCACAAATTGCGAAAAACACTCGACACTATTCACCCCTGTATCTTTCCACCACGTGCACGATATTTCGCGAAATTAGCGCGGTACATTCAAATAATCACGGCCGACTGTCATCACAGCTGACTTCATAAACAAAGAGTCTGTTCGAATTCTTACGTTTAAATATCCTTAATTCCTCACAAAAGGTTCTGAAAGGTACGGAAACCGATATTTGTGTCGAAAACTTATCAAAGTGAAACTATAACACCCAGGAGTTTCAAGCATGATGAGCGAAGTTGGAATCGTCCTTGGAACTCCTGTGAGTTATTGTTCCATTTTGATAAGTTTTCGACACAAATCGGTTTCCGTACCTTTCAGAACCTTTTGTGAGGAATTGAGGGTATTTAAACGTAAGAATTCGAACAGTCGCCGTCAGTGTTTACTGTTTATTTGTTTATGAAGTCAGCTGTGATGACAGTCGGTCGTGATTATTTGAATGTGCCGCGCTAATTTCGCGAAATATCGTGCACGTGGTGGAAAGATACAGGGGGTGAATAGTGTCTAGTGTTTTTCGCAATTTGTGAGTTTATTGACAAATTTTGAGGTTTTCTGATGCTGTCATTGTTATTTCCTCGGCATTTTACATAGGAACTGATACCTTAAAACGATGTAGCCGAAGTGTGCAACAGACCCATTACGAATAATCCTCCCCCCTCCCCAATTACCAATTACATAGCGTCGTCAGACAGTTGCTGAATTTGTGCGTAGGATGCAGTACGCTAGAAATCAGGGAAACGGGCCGTATAAATAGAGAGTTCCGGACTTTTCCCAGGTTCGATTCTAACTTTATATGAACGAGCTTGTTTTCAAAAGTTGTTATTATTTCTGCGTGAAGTTGTTGCCTGATGGGACATAGCGCAAATGAGACGCGCCCTGTTGCTTAGCTTGAAATTTGGCACCGTTGAACTATTTTCATTCAAATCCATTAAACTCATCAAAATGATGATCACCCTCGAATTCGACCTTTTACGTAGGTTTAAACAGACAAAATACGACGTTGCCAAATTACACGCCGCGCCACTGGACGCGACATGTGGGTGTAAATTCAAAGGTAAATCAAGAAATTAAAACATAGAATGAATTTTAATCTCATCTATCCACTTGTCAATGCCCCCCCCCCCCCCCCCAACAATCCTCATAGTCTCACAATCAGATTTGCATATTAACTTTAAAATCTTAATCACTAAAGGTCAGTGCTTATTCACTGTAATTTTAGCGACGTCTAGTGTTTTTTGCTACGACTTTGTTATTCCTTGGGGGGATAAAACAACAAAAACGAAGAGGTTGAGAAAGGGAAAAAAACTAAAACTTATTCGTTGTCTTTCAATAACTCATGAAAATCGTTGTCTCTGAATGTGCTTTGGTACGAATAATAAATGATAAAGAGCTACTAATTTAATCAGTAATTCAATGGACTCTATACCCCCTCTTTCTTCCCCCTCTCGTCAAACGAAGAATGTTGAAGAGAAGGGAAAATTCCTTGTGAGCGTCAACTTCTATGAATTTTCCGTCTGTGCGATGTTAGCTGCCACTTTGATGCATTTTACTGGCTCCTCTCTTCCTCCCCTCCCCCCCTTTTTCTCTCTCCTCCCCCCTTTTTCTCTCTCCATTTTACAAATAATTTATGGCTTTCCATTCCTGCTGTAGCCGCCTGCCTGCCGGGCGGTACTGAAGAAGAAAAGTCAAGGTCGTTTTTGGCACCGCTCCGCGCGAGAAGGCCGCTAGTAACGTTTTCGCACGGGCAATAACATTCACAGCGCTTGGGCACATGTTTAGAGTTCGCTATCTGATATTCGGATTAGTGTAGCCAGTATAGTGTGTTCAGGCGAATGCAGTTTTTGCATGAAGCATCAATAATAATTTTTTTGCCGCGTTCCAAACAACGGCCGGCGCCGCCCGACAGAACATTTTCTGAAGGAGAGGGGGGGGGGGGCGCTGAGTCATGATATTCGCCTAAATTCCGCACGGAGGAGACAACCCCTGAGGATATCTCCTTGATCTTGCCTTTAAATTTTCCACATTACTCTAATTTGAAGCGCTGATTTCATTTCTGACCTCCTGTTTTCAATAAAATCCAAGATTTCGGATTTGGAAAACATAACCTCTCTTCACCGAAAATTCAAAATTTCCATGAAAGTTGCGAATAATTATGAGCGAATAGAGGCAAAATTGGGTTTCAGCATGTAAATTGGTCGCCAAAATTGAGCGATTTTTATCGAAATGCGGTTACTTTGTGTGTTTAAAACGGAATACTTACTTTCGCGCTTAAAGGATATTTGGCCATATCGAGGCGGTTTTCCGATGGGAAAGCAAGCGACCCTTCCATCTCCGCTTCATCAGAGGACGTCGAGAAACTCATTATCTATACTCTATTAACCCTTTCATGCACACATTTTGGGATTTGCCTTTTTTTGAGATTTATTTAGACCGTTTGAAAGAGGACACTTTTTTAAGAACTTTGATGGGTCACACAACTTTTTGAAAAATGTCCATTGAATCACATGTTACATAAAATGGTACACATGTGTACTACTATCCAAGAAAGGGTTAAAAAAAAAAGAATTTCCCACTCAAAACACCTATGCACTTTAATCTTGGAAACGAGAACTTGGAGGGAGACGTGTAAAGACCTTGACCATGGACGAAATAATACTACGATGTAAGATGGATCTTGCTACGATCAATACCATCTATACATACCAGAAACCGCCCTCGTAGGTTAGGGTGTTAGGTGGTCCACTTTAACATGGGCTCTTATGGGGGAAAGACCGATTTTCGCGGTTTTTCGCGATTTTTTTTACTTTTGAAGATTTTTTCGGCGGAAAACCCCCTACTCTCCTTGCACAGGTGATTGTTTGATTTGCTTCTTTTTTTACCCTAATCTGGAGGGGGGGGTTGCAAAGGTTTGAGGTAGTTTGGTCCACGCAATATCTATTTAGGCTATAAAAATAGGTGCATACTATTATTTTTCCCACAACCATTTCGTCTAATAAGTCATTAATTTCGTCCGCTAGCATTTTATGTCATCGATTGTTGATGACAAGTCGAAAAGGTTTCGAACGTTGAATTGACTTGGTTTTTGAGAAATATGCCGAAATTCGATGTTATCACCATATCCTCATCTGAGGGCTCTGTAGGGGCCGGCGCAGGGTCACTTTGGTCCTTCTCTAAGACTTCGGAGATATTCCAGGGATGTTGACTGATGTTTCCTCGTCCATTGTCTAATTGTGTCCCCTTGCAAATAAGGTTTAATTGCAAAATAGGTATACCTCATTCTTTTACGTACTAACAAAAACTGTCTGCGGTTAAAATGTCAGTTATAGCGCAAATTGCTCTTGTTCTAACCCAATTCTTAGATGAACAGCAACAATCAACACCCGGTAGTGACACTCTCTCATGGGCAGAGGCAAAGCGTGCTCCCTGGCAACAAAAGGTCGAATTCGATGGACTTCGCCGATTCCTAGATAGTTCGATATTTTTTGTGGGTTTTAATGAGCCAAAAGATACCTCAAAATCTGTAACCTTCTAGTATTTTAGTATTCCAGTTAACCTAATTATCCTATGTTTCTTGACGTGTACTTTTTGCCACCAGTCGGGAGCTTCTCGTGTATAAATTTGAAAAATAAGAAAAATAAAAATACATCATAAAGACTCTATTCATCAGGTGCCTAGTCATGTATGTTGAGGACAAGGTAGATATTTTGTCTCCTGAGATATGGCAACCTTGCTCGGGGGGAGGGGGCATGATCGCAAATGAAACATTCACATTCAAGCGGGGAGAGAAATGATACATCGACACATGGTGAAGATTTCATTTCCTCAGAGCGTCAAGTTTCTGCTCGCACACTTGCACTCTGCTCGCATTCAGTGTTATCAGTGTTGTCAAATTTGGCGGGAAATCCAAAAAAAAAATGCTCCTTGATTTCAATGGAAAAATGTGTTTCTTTAAACGCAAGACGCATTTGTGTTTCTTTTCATCGCACTTTTCGCGTTCGTTGATGATGCAGCCCGCCCGAGCTCTTTCACCCTCCCTCGAACTGCGCTTACGTATACTTACTTTCGACACCAGTTTTTATCGTGGCCAATTCACGTCACTGAGCTCTGAAGTGTGGCCACGCGGCAGCGGCTCACGGGAAAAACTGGACGGCCTTTAAACTTTTAAGTACACTCTCAGTCGCTGTCGGTGGAGCGAAATGACAATTGCAGAGAACAGCGCACAGTGGATATCAGAGGTGTCGATTTTACGATTACAGCACTGGCGCAACCAGGATTTCTTCCATCTCTGTCATTTCCCATTTGAATGTATAAGTAGGAAAAGGACAGAAAGAGGGGGTTTTATCCCTTTGTCCATCCTTGTCTAACATACGTTTTTTAATGGAGAAAAGAGAAAGATGAAGAAACTCACAGTGCGCTATTGGATTACAGTGCTGCTGTTCGTGTAAATTCAATGACATTTTTCAATTCACCGATGATTCCCCCTGTTGAGAAAATATTCAACAGCTCAGTTCAGTTTATGACTGTAATGCACGAAAATACTAGTTATTGTAATATTTTCTCAATCGGTGCAATCGTTAATGGGTCTGTTGCAAACTTTTGCTACAACGATTAAAAGTTATTATTCCAACGTAAAATCATCATTAAGTCATAAAATGCAGTGATAAACTCACAAGAGGCATTTAATGAAATCCAAAATGGCGGATAAATATCGAGCAATCTGTACGCATGCACCGTGAACATCCAAGGATGGCCAACTTTGACAACCTCACTGGAGGTAGAGGTTATGTGTTTGTTTACGTTGTGATTGGTTGTGATGAGTATTGTGAGGTTGGCTATCCTTGAATGTTCATGGTGCATGCATACAGATTGCTTGATATTTTGCCGCCATCTTGGATTTCATGAAACGCCTTTTGTGAGTTTATTCTTGCATTTTATGACTTTTGGATGCCACCAATGGACTTTTCAGGCAATTTTATGTTAGAATAAGCACTCTTAATCATTGTAGCAAAAGTTTGCAACAGACCCATTGTTTGATCATTATAAGTGCTGGTAGCCACCACGGTCAAGTTTTAAACCCCAGAAGCAGTTGGCTAGCGGAACCACTTTTATTTTTTGCGAACATCCTCATTTTATCCTCGAATGTTTTTTTAAATCCATCGTAGTTTTTGGAGACATCGACGACTCCATTGCTGCGCTGGTGAGAAAAAATTGCAGATGCAAGTATTTTTGTGCATAGAGCTCATTTCAGAAGTGTAAGCGAACCTTAACCATAATTTTTGGCGAATTTTCATTTCTTTAATACTGAAGAAAACTTGTCTTCGACTTTGAACTTTTAATTTTAAAGTGTTCCTCAATGAAAAGCCAACGCTCAGATTCATTTTTATTCATTTTCATTTTGAAACAAGAGAAATAATGTTGAAAAATTCCAAAGATTATCGGTCAGGGTCCGCTTACACTTCTGAAACCACCTCTAACAGTCGTACACTGAACTAAACTGTGTAATCTCTTCTCGGCCTCTCAACCGGCGGTGGAATCAACGGTGAAATGACTAATGTCATTAGGTATAAGGACGCGGCGGCTCGTGCAATCTGGCTACCATGCTTTTTTGCCATTTAAACCTATGCAAATGTATCGATATGTTGAGGGGTGCATTTGCACCTCCTGAAGATCGATTGTTTTTCATAAGTTTAAATGGAGAAAAAACTTTGTTGCCGTACATCGCACGCGCCGCCACTGGTACGAGTATGTTTGTTAGTCGCCTCAAATAACCACAATATAAGGATTTTTTTAAGAATGGTCTTCCCTCTGTTCTGCAAACGGTTCGATTTATTTTTACATGCGAATTAAATTTGGCTAATTTTTTTTCCTACCCTTTTTGTAAGAGTCTTATGTTTCATGTTTTTTATGAAGAAAATTAAAATACTTGATGAGCTGAGAACGTATTATACGTGCTCGTGCTTTGGTTCTTTCCCAAGTGTCCCGGTTTCGGAGATGCACTCGTCACTCGTATTCAGTGTTGCCAGATTGGGGTGTAAAGACGCTTTTCATCGATTTAAATGGGGACGATACGGCTTTTTACCCTCAATCTGGCAACACTGCTCGTATTAACCCTAAACTCTACATATACTTGCTTGCTCAAAATAAAGAGGTTTATAAATATTCCTACTTTGAGATGTTGATTTTGCCTAACCCTCAAATTGAAGGCGCTCTACGGAATAATATTTTGCGAATGCGAACAACTTGGAGTTGCATCTGTCAGTAAAAAAAATGTATTTGTTGTGAAGCAGATCTACAGCTACAAAAATGAGTCCACTCGGGCGTAGTATTTAAGATTCAAAAAACATGTGTGTTGTGACGCCACCAGTGGCGGCTCATGAAATTCGAATTATCGGTGCCTACTCCATTTAAAACTATAGAAAAGTATCGATTTCTCGGGGGTTCAATTGCACCCCCTGACGATCGATAATTTTCTATATAGTTAAATGGAGTAGACATCGATATATCACATTGCACGAGCCGCCACTGGACGCCACGCATCGGAATTTCCATCCGATACAAATGTACCTATATTTTGAGCGCAAATCCCATCATCCGCACTATAAGGCGTAGTGACGACGAAAAACTAAAACTTCCTGAAGCACGAGACCAGAACTTTTTGAGTCCGGAAGAAGCTACTTTTTGTTCCAATGTGCGGTTCTTAAGATGCATCCCGCTGTGCATCGGTGCTGTGTAGTAGCGCGGTGATTTCTGTATATGGTGCTGAAATGCGCAAGTTCATAATCGAGTTAGCATAATCCGATATCGACCCCCCTCCCCCTGCAATTTCAAGCACGATCGAGAAGTATATCGTTAAGTTACCGCATGCCCCATGCGGTATATTGCCAGCTGTCGCGAAGAAAACTGGTTCAATGAACTTGAACCTTCGTACTTTTTCCATCCCAGCCAGTGCGTGTTACGCTATGTGCGCATCGGAGCGCTGAGTTTTTCTGGACATTGTTGGAAACAGCAGCAAAATGAAGGTTGCAATCAGCCAACGTTGCATTTAGTCCATTTAAACTCATCAAAACACCGAAATATTAGGGTTGTACAGTGCACTCCCTTGAATAGACCTGTTTAATGTGACGTCACGAAAAAAATTGGTTCCAAACAAATGCTCCATCTCACTCGCTCTCGTGGGTTTTCCCATAAGAAACTCGATCCAAATTTTCAAATTCAAATTTGTGCTAGTAAACAACGAGTTTTCTCAGATTTTAATACACCATTGGTTTCAACGTACCTTAAAATATGAGCACGCTACAACAAAATTTTTGAAACATCGCGCATTAATGTACAATCACAGTTATATCGAAGAAAGTCCTATGTTTTGTCCTTGTCACACTTTACATAGGCACACTGACCAAAGTGAGTGGTTGTTTTATCAATACCGAGCATTCTTTAGCTAGGAGAACCATACTCTTCAAGAATCTGCTTAAAACTTTGGCTCTCCTGTCTAAAGCTTCGTTTCTCCTACCGAAAGAATGGTCGGTATACAAGGTGTTGAAAAACTGTTCCCGAATATTTCAGGGGCGGATTTTACAGGTCAAAATAAGTCTTTTTTCCCCAATAAACATGGGTCCAAAATTGCAGTCTTTTCGAGTTACAGTGTTGCAAAGTTTCCGAAAAACAAATTGAAAAATTGTCACAACTCCCTTGTGAATTTTTCTTAATGCTCGTAAATATGTACTCTGGTGTAGCTTTAGGCGTTCTTGCCGATTTTGGCCATGAAAATGCTGTATGCAAAAATTTGAGGGAGTTTATGGGGGTTTTTCTTGATTTTTTTCACTTTTTTTGGCCAAATTATGTGAAAACATACTTTCGGATTCATTGAACCCAAAAACAATTAGCATTACTCAAAAGTTCGTAAAAAAGTATGCATTTTTAGTCCTTACAAGTTTTTCCAATTCGTAAACCATTTCCGAGTAAATCGTCCCTGAAGTTGCAGAGGTCGGCCAACAATCGCCTTTTCTTTGATTCTGTCAATTCTTGGCTGACTTCTCCAACTTCAGGGACGACTTTCTCGGAAATGGTTTACGAATTGGAAAAACTTGTAAGGACTAAAAATGGATACTTTTTTACGAACTTTTGAGTAATCTTGATCCTTTTTGGGTTCAATGAATCCGAAAGCATGTTTTCACATAATTTGGCCAAAACAAGTGAAAAAAATCAAGAAAAACCCCCATAACCCCCCTCAAATTTTTGCATACAGCATTTTCATGGCCAAAATCGGCAAGAACGCCTAAAACTACACCAGAGTACCTATTTACGAGCATTAAGAAAAATTCGCAAGGGAGTTGTGACAATTTTTCAATTTGTTTTTCGGAAACTTTGCAACACTGTAACTCGGAAAGACTGCAATTTTGGACCCATGTTTATGGAAAAAAAGTCTTATTTTGACCTGTAAAATCCGCCCCTGAAATATTCGGGAACAGTTTTTCAACACCCTGTATATACAGTGCCTAGCGTATTTTCTCAGTTGTTTTTAGTGCACTGTGGATGATATAAAGGATTTAGCAAGAATTATGGGGAAAAATTTAACTTTTAAAACCAAAAATCACAGAAAATTCACACCTTGGAAGAAAAGTTTTGTTTTGTAGACTTCCGAACGAAGTAACGGGGGGTGGGGGTGGGTGTTTCGGCCCCTACAGAGATAGCGGAGGCATTGGTTTGAATAAACGAAATGCAACGTTGCTATATTACACGCGCCACCACTATAGCAAGTAGTTTTGTTACTTGGTTCCTACATGCCTTAAAACCGGTGAGAATTGAAAATGTGATTTCGAAGAATCGTTTTACGAAGAAATTGAATCTACTTGCGAATTTTCCGCGGTAAGTATCAGTTATGATTGTTGTAGGTACTGAATGGAATTCAGAAAACCGTTTTAATGGAGTCTGCAAGTGAAGAAGAGCACCGCACGCAATTTCGTGGAACGGTTACCCAGTGTTGTCGAATAGGCAGAGTTCTGGTACTCCACGAAACAGTGCACTACATACAGCGCCATCCACACCGGTGCAGAAAAGCTGATGGCTAAACATTGTGTTGCGGTAGAACTCTCTTCCATAGAGGCCATTGCTCTAGAGTTATTGGTGGACGAAAGTTCTCCTCTTTGTTTGTACGCCGTAAGCGTGTTTGCGGCTTCTGCGCATCAAAATCAGTTTCTCAACCAGGATCCATTTTTGTGCCAAACAACTGACAACAATTGGTTTTCGCAAACTTTCGTGAAACGTCCTTGAGTACTGTCTTGTGCCTAGTCTAGTGCATTTAGTGCATTTCCTATACAGTCAACGATATGTTTTCCTCCAAAGTTAGCTATGCTTTCCCACTATTGTTGGTGCACTAATGTAAACTGTGGTGAAATAGCACCCAACCTTTTCTTTTTTCCATTCAGATGAAGTTTGAGTTCCGGCGTTCTTGCTTAGAGTTCGTTTCAGAAGTGTATGCGCGCCAAGACCGATAACCTTTGGCGAATTTTCAGTTTGAGTTCCTTCAAAGCAAAACAAATCTGGCTTGCTACCTTATTTCTTGATTTTAAAGCGTTCATTACTGAAAATCCAACGTTAAAAATGCATTTTATTTCCTTTTTACCATGTAATATGAGATGCACCATCGGTAAGTTCTAAAGATTTTCGATAAATTCCAACTTTAAAAATGCATTTTCTTTCCTCTTTACCATCTAATATGAGATGCACCGTTTGTAAGTTCCAAAGATTATCGATTTAAGGTGTGCCTCTACTTTTGAAACGGCCTCTAGCACAGGAGAATAGGACTTCCTCCGTGAGAACGCCCAGGAAAATAGTTTGAACTTGGCAACACTGTGTGGTCCTAATAGAGCGTGACGCTTCCGGTAGCCGTTGATGTGACGTGACACGCAACGCATGACGTGAGACGCCGTGCCTGTGTAACTGTCACAAGGTCACCGGGGAGCGCGTCATTTTACTTTCTTTCGGAATCTTCTGGGGTCGAGACTCCGAGCTCCCAGATTTTTACCTTATCCGACGTTTCTAATCGTCCTCCTTTTTCTGCAAGTGCAGAATGATGCTGGTATTATGGCGCGTTCACTTCCAATTATGGAGTTGTCTAGTCACTGGATCTGTAGAGCGTATACCCGTTAAAGTAATAAGCCACTTATTGCCCAGAATCCTGCGTAAAATTACACGTAATTGGACGTTTTAGCACATCGAAAATTTTCAACATTCTTCACGTTAGTCCTTCCACAATTTGACAGACTGGGACACTTCGTATCGTATTCATAGCCTTTCCTTTAGCGCTCCGTAACTTCAGGTCGCTGATTACTCGATACGATCAAGGATCGAGGTCGAGATATTAACATGGCGTCTTATGGACGTAATTCAACTCGATTCAATTGGAATACCCCTGTTTTTGAATTGAGTTCATCGAACTCTTTTGCGAAACACTCTCTTTGTACAATTTTTATCAATTGATTGAAGGCGGTTATGTTCTGCATTGAAAATTAGAAACGTTAGACGGTGATTTTTTGGTAAAATTAATGGATGTTTCGCGGGAAAAATGCTGCATTTCAGACAAATATTCGACGCTCCACCTTTTCCAGCCCCTATCTCGACTCGTTTTAGTCGTAAGTCAACGAATCAGTTCAATTGGGCAGTGGCAAGAGTCTGAAATGTTGTGTTTTTTATATAAAAAAAAAAAAAATGAAAGTACTTCATGAGTTGAGAACAAAGATGCCTTTGGTTTCTCATTAAGTTGCATCGTTCTGGAGATGAGATTTTGGCCCAAAATACATTGTTCTAAATGAGAATTCCGCGTAGTGACGTCACTACGCCCACGATTTTTTACAACTTTACATGTGTGCGTCTCCGAAACCGAGACACTTAGGAATAAACCAAAGGAACCATTGTTCTCAGCTCATCAAGTACTATCATTTTCTTTATAAAAAAACACAACATTTCAGACCCTTGCAACTTCCCCATTCATATCGATTTTATTCCATTACTAAGAAATGTTTTTCTTAAATCAACCAGTCGTTACTGCTTTTGCTATTCTTTCTTTTTTTGAAACAAAATAAAGAAAACGGTGCGGATTTCGCTCTGAAAGTTAATAATTTGTGCTGAGCAAAACTTACACAAATAATTAAACCATTGATTCGGGTGTTCAATTCAATTGACCAGTAGCGGCGAGTAGCTCTGTCAACTTAATCAGGACCCTAAAAGTAGAAACACAAGTTTTTCCGTTTGATTTTATTAAATTCTGATTATTCTCGAGTACTTGATAGTTGAAAGTACGCGCTTCTTTGACGTTGGCCCTAACAAATCAGTTAAAAGTTTCCAACTCTTTCTAATGGACGTCGTTAGTGCAAAGTCAGCAGTTAGCCAACAATCTCAACAAAGGCACTCTTCGGTCGCAGTTCTGTGACAAAACTCCCTTAGTGTTCCAATGTCTTCTGTGACCTTCATTCTTAACAGCAGTCTCTGTCCAGTATCAAAATTCGTGCACATGGTCTTGTTTACTTTTTTTTTTTTTTTTTTTTTTTTTTTTTTTTTTTTTTTTTTTTTTTTTTTTTTTAAATCAAAATCACACAAACAGGACTGGAAAAATTAATTTCTGCCAAATCTATTTTTAAAAAAGTAGGGCTCTTTATACGATTTTAATAATGAGAGAAAGATAAGAGTTCATGGATGGGGTTTGCGTGAGAGTGAGAGAGATAATTTGAAAGGCTCAACGAACTTTTTCACCGGATGACCTCATCACTGTAATCGTATATAACCACCAAAAACCATCGAAACCTACAGACATGTATTGTATTACGCGCTGCTGTTAACCATTGATGACATATTTTAAGTAGAACATGCCTGTGGACTGATCGCTTACTTTTACCGATAGCTAAGATTGTCTTTGAGTGACGGTATATTGGTCACGAACTGTGAGACTTGACCGTTGCTATGGTAACCATATAGTTTAAGTTCCCATTTTCACCAGCTACCCAAGAGTAGAGGTGGTTTTAGAAGTGTAGGCGCACCCAGACCGATAATCTTTTGAATTTTCAACATTATTTTTCTTGTTACAAAACGAAAATTAATGAAAAATTAATTTAAACGTTGGTTCTTTTTTAAGGAATGCTTTAAAATCAAAAGTTCAAAGTCAGAGGTAGGTTTTGTTTAGATTTGAAGGAAAATTGAATATTAGCCAAAGATTTTGATCTAGGTGCGCCTACACTTCTGAAACGAGCTCTAGCCTTTATAATACTATCGGGCACAGCCGTAGCCAGGATATTGTCTTTCTCTCTCTGAACCCCTTTAAACGCATGTGTTAGAAAAGGATGGATATAGGGGCTGTCCCGTGACTTCAGCCCCTCTTTCTGTCCTTTTCTAACTCTTGCCTCCAAATGGACAAAGAGAGAGAAAGACAATATCCTGGCTACGGCTATGCTATCGGGAATGGGAACTAACGGAAGACTTTACTATGTTCACCATAGTAACGTCCAAATCTTACGACTCTAGACCAATGGCGTCAATCAGAGACAATCCACACTATCGGTTAAGCGAAAAAGCAAATGATCAGCCCGCTGCTGGTCCGCATACGACATAACAGCTATAACTCTCAAGAAAAACGTGCAGTCAATAAGATTGTCTTTGAACAGCTGATCATCGTTACGCAGTGATCCTTTCCACAAACAGTCAGCATCATACAAAATTTGGTCATTTTTGCTCGTAATTTTCAACCACGGTTTGCCTATTTTTCCCCGTATGAGATGAGACACAGTATGTTAAAAATCGTTAAAGCCGCGATTTTCTTCTTCTTCTAAGTTGCACCTATTAATCATTGGTTAACAGACGTTTCGTCCCGTTTTTTTCGTCCGCTCGATTTGTTGTCCACTTTTCTTCGTCCTATGAAAATTGGTCCTTGATAATTCGTCCAATCAAATTTCGTCCTGTAGAACAATTGGTCCTCTTATTATTTTTGTCCTCAACTGCAACGTCCATGTCTTTTTAGTCCAATTATTTTTTTGTCCAAGGTATGTCTTTTGTCCTGTAATTTTAGTGCAATTTTTATGTCCTTAAAAAAAAGTTGGTTTCGTCCAATGCTCCCTTTCGTTTTTACAGGTGAAATAAAATGAAGAAGTAGAATTCCACCAAAAGCAAATAAATATTGTATTATTACTAGGTGTTTTATTAATTTATCTTTTGAGAAAATGCAATGCCTAGAAAGAAAGAAAAAAAGTTTTTATTGAGCTTCATCGCGATATAGCAACATATAGGATCTACTTTCGACGGAATCTTTCCTTCATGATTGGTTTCTCAGAGGTTTAATAGACTTTTAAGGTAAAGCAACGCGGTTAACTTGATTTATATTCTTTCGTGGCGGTGCGTGCCATCTGGCAACTGGCAACGGTTGCATTTAATCCATTTAAACTCGTGTAAACACTATTTTATAATTATGGTAGAATCCAATTGAATACATTCTCTGGTATTGAAATAAAGACTCACACATTTTACCTGTAAACCAACGAAATTGAAAACGAACATAAAGTATTGGACGAACCAAACTTTTTTTTTAGGACAAAAAACATTGGACTAAAATCACAGGACAAAAGACATACTCTGGACCTAAAAATAATTGGACTAAAAACTCATGGACGTTACAGTCGAGGACAAAAATAATGAGTGGACCAATTGTGCCACGGGACGAAAATTAAAAGGACAAATTATCAAGGACAAAATAACGTGGACGATAAAGAATGGACGAAAAAAAAAAGTGGACGAAAAAAACAGGACGAAAAGTCTTGTAACCTAATCATTGCGCATATGCACGAATTGAAGCTAAAGTTAAGAGGCAACAGACTCTTAATGTCAAGTCACCGTAGAAACCTGTAAATATGAGCTGTAACTTCTAATTAAAGATAATCACTGCTAGCAGTCGACACTACTAGGTGTGTCTGAGAATTCTCCATTGTGTACTTTGCGTGGGCCTTGTGCTTATACGCGGTAATCATGAATAGTTTGTTTTTATGAAGAGCCGTGTTTTTTTTGTCTTTGTTTTTGTTTTTTTTTTTTTTTAATCGACCAATCAGGAGGGGAAACTGAGGAAAGGCAACACCCCCCCCCCCCCACTTCTTGACACTATGCTTATAGGGTCTTAATACGTAAATGATCAAATGTCCATGAAAAAAACAAAATTACGTCTGTCTCAATCGAAACACACAACATCAACAATGGTGTGAGCTGAATGTATGTAAATTGCAAGTACATACAAACGAAATCATTTACAAGTAGGTGTTGTTTCAATAAAGTAGCGATTCCAATGTCATGTATGTTTGATTTTCGTTGCTTTTCACATAATGAAGGCAGCAAATCTACAGCGCATCTCTGACGCCACCGCGTTAATCGACCACTTGATTTGTAAAGGAGCATCAGCAGTGCGTGCTTGCCGATGGGGATGTGTCTTTTTAGAAATCAACGATTCGATTGTCCCTTGTACTCGTTTGTTGATTTTACAAAATGGAAGCTGCAAGGATGATTCGCAGTAAAGTGCGAAAACTTGAGCAAACACGAACTTGGGGCATTGTCAATTTTAAAAGTTTTAAGCAGGGATGGATGTTCGGCTGCTTTCTGGCCCCATGGGCGGCCATGGGTTTGGTTTCTCAAAAGTAGAAGATGCCATGTTGACAGCGAGAATCGCCCGCTTGTAGAGGGAACACAAGAATAAGAAAGTACTCACACTGAAACTACCAACACAACTTTTAGGATTATAATTATTTCATTTGCAAAATATTCAATCCAAATGATTAGCATCAGCGTATCTACTGTTCTTATGAGGAAGCCCCCCAGAGGGGCAATTTCTTTTAAAAACTATTGAGGGGCTCTAAAACCAAATGTTGGCTAAGTAGCAAATGTCGGCGTCTTTTTTTTTTTGAAAATCACTTGCTACCTACAGTATTTATTTTTTGACTCGTAGTTTTTTAAATTCTGACTTTTCAGATGGGATGGGAGATCTGATCAGCAAGTGATTCCCATTAAGTTAGAAACATCCCCCCAGTTGGTTTTTCTCCATTCTTTCGTTCAAAAGTTAAAGGGGGGGGAATCTTTTGTAACACCCTGCGTATGAAACAATTTTTTTTTCGGGTTAAGGCTAATCCGGATTATTAACCGTCAGGCGTGGAATCAAAATTATGAAAAAAAAATATGAGCACGCACGGAAAAAAAAGATTAGTGAAATTAACCATACAGATACCTGATTTTGGCACCTGCTAGATGTTATGGTAAACTCGACCAGAAGTATGATACATTCGCCGATACGTTGAGTAAATTCGACTTGCAATCAGGTAACATCACCTAGTTTCTAGTCAAAACATAGTATACTTCTGGTTAACATTACCATAACATCTAGCAGGTGCCTAAATCAGGTATCCGTATGGTTATTTTCACGGTAGTTTTTTTTTTCCGTGCGCACCTTCACAATCACAACATTCACAAGTGAGGAGCTGAGCTGCGCGTTTACTTCACTGCTCCACCGAAATAAATATGGCGTTCACGTGCTCCTAATCGTTGTTTCCCGCGCACAAACAGTAGTATAAAAGTCTCATATTTCAATCTTGGATGTTCTAATCAAGAGCATAAATTTATGAAAAAGAGATTATTTATTTTACATCAATATTATTTTTTCCTACCTTCTTTCAACCTCCTCCGGTGTTGGAGGTGGAGTTTTTGGGTAGTTATTGTAGTAGTAGTCCCCATCACTGAATGTTAACGGGCATCGTGAAGGATAAATCATGCAAGAGCATGATGTGTTTGAAGGTTAACTGATAAAAGAGGAGGGGGACAAAGGGAATCACGCTTTGCTACGTCCTGCTACAAACATAGCGAGTAGGTTAAATTTTCCTGCAAGTTATGCAAACATACTGGCATGGTAGAAAATTCACTAGCGCCCCTGGATTATTCGTGAGAAAATCGTTTGCTACCGCCGGTAGATTTTGATCTGACGCCGGTAGCCGGCAGTCTAGCGCCGCGAGATCTCGATCTCACTTGGCCTTTAAAAAATCTACCGGGAAGTTTCTACCAGAAATTAGTGAAAGATCTATCCTATTTTTTTTCTGTGTGGACCAATGGAACGCTAGGCTCACAAGGATTAAATAAATAAAAAATGAGTATGTAGGGTACTCACCGTAAATTGAATCCGTGACGAAATCTTGCACAGCTAATTGAAGGGTGTGTGCAACGCCAGAAAATGCTGAAACAGCTTGCTCCGACTCTTCAGCTGCCCGTTGGAAGTCGCTGCTGAATTCGTCGAAAAGTTCGTTATACTCCTGCGCTGAGCTCACACGGATTAAATTAATAAAAAAATGAGTTTTAGGGGTACTCACCGTAAATGGAATTTGTGACGAAATCTTGCACAGCTAATTGGAGGGTGTGTGCAGCACACCTTATGGTTGCAACGCTAGCAAATATTGAAACAGCTTGCTCCGACTTTTCAGCTGCCCGTTGGAATTCGCTGCTGAATTCGTCGAAATGTTCGTTATACTCCTTCTTCTCCTCTTCGAGAATGGATACAGAAGATATGTCTCGTACTGACTGGTCGTTCATGAGACGTGAAGCTTTTAAAATGTTTGCACCATTGTCACACGTGATTGAAATGATGTCTCTAACCTGGATATTATAAGTCGGGTGGATATCAGAAGCGCATCTTTCAGCGCCTTCCCAGTGTGGCTCTGAAACATTGGTTCTATTGTAAGAGTTTTTATCACAATTTTTGAATCATTCACGAATTGCGCGTTTATCTCCATGAAAGATGTGTGGCTTCACGTAGCGTAGTCAATTTTTAAGGTAATCTTTTTATCTTTCGCCAGCTTCCTAGTCTCTCGACACTTTAGTTCCGCTTGTGAAACAATTTGTGAACGAACATTTTCACGATTAATTGTCATGTTCAGGGCCTTTTGTCACTGTCACACGTGATTGAAATGATGTCTCTAACCTGGATATTATAAAGTCGGGTGGATATCAGGAGCGCATTTTTCAGCGCCTCCCCAGTATGGCTCTGAAACATTGGCTCAATTGTCAACGTTTTTATGACGATTTTTGACTCGTTGACAAACTGTGCGTTAATCTCTATAAAAGAGGTGTGGCTCCTCGTAGCGCAGTCGATTTTCAAAGATATTTTTTTATCTTTCACAAGCTATGGCTCTGAAACATTGGCTCAATTGTCAACGTTTTTATGACGATTTTTGACTCGTTGACAAATTGTGCGTTAATCCCTATAAAAGAGGTGTGGCTCCTCGAAGCGCAGTCGATTTTCAAAGATATTTTTTTATCTTTCACAAGCTATGGCTCTGAAACATTGGCTCAATTGTCAACGTTTTTATGACGATTTTTGACTCGTTGACAAATTGTGCGTTAATCCCTATAAAAGAGGTGTGGCTCCTCGTAGCGCAGTCGATTTTCAAATATATTTTTTTATCTTTCACAAGCTATGGCTCTGAAACATTGGCTCAATTGTCAACGTTTTTATGACGATTTTTGACTCGTTGACAAACTGTGCGTTAATCTCTATAAAAGAGGTGTGGCTCCTCGTAGCGCAGTCGATTTTCAAATATATTTTTTATCTTTCACAAGCTATGGCTCTGAAACATTGGCTCAATTGTCAACGTTTTTATGACGATTTTTGACTCGTTGACAAACTGTGCGTTAATCTCTATAAAAGAGGTGTGGCTCCTCGTAGCGCAGTCGATTTTCAAATATATTTTTTTATCTTTCACAAGCTATGGCTCTGAAACATTGGCTCAATTGTCAACGTTTTTATGACGATTTTTGACTCGTTGACAAATTGTGCGTTAATCCCTATAAAAGAGGTGTGGCTCCTCGAAGCGCAGTCGATTTTCAAAGATATTTTTTTATCTTTCACAAGCTATGGCTCTGAAACATTGGCTCAATTGTCAACGTTTTTATGACGATTTTTGACTCGTTGACAAACTGTGCGTTAATCCCTATAAAAGAGGTGTGGCTCCTCGTAGCGCAGTCGATTTTCAAATATATTTTTTTATCTTTCACAAGCTATGGCTCTGAAACATCGGCTCAATTGTCAACGTTTTTATGACGATTTTTGACTCGTTGACAAACTGTGCGTTAATCTCTATAAAAGAGGTGTGGCTCCTCGTAGCGCAGTCGATTTTCAAATATATTTTTTTATCTTTCACAAGCTATGGCTCTGAAACATTGGCTCAATTGTCAACGTTTTTATGACGATTTTTGACTCGTTGACACATTGTGCGTTAATCCCTATAAAAGAGGTGTGGCTCCTCGAAGCGCAGTCGATTTTCAAAGATATTTTTTTATCTTTCACAAGCTATGGCTCTGAAACATTGGCTCAATTGTCAACGTTTTTATGACGATTTTTGAATCGTTGACAAACTGTGCGTTAATCCCTATAAAAGAGGTGTGGCTCCTCGTAGCGCAGTCGATTTTCAAAGATATTTTTTTATCTTTCACAAGCTTCATCGTTTCCTGGCGCATGAGCCTAGCTTATTATAATAATGGGTCTGGGTTCTCATTTTCCTTATGGCCTCCCGATCGTGGCTCAACGTGACATCTATAAAATGGCGCCAAAGGATGAAAACATTAATAACGGAACATATAGGGGTGGGCAAAAGTAACGCGCGCACCCTTCTAACTTTTTTCTTAATTTACATTTTCAGAATTTTTTATCGCCATTCTTTTCAATGTTACAGCGCAAATCCTCCGCTGTGTCTAGGTCTCAATTAAAAGTTCCAGATTTTCCTTTGGCCGCGACTATCTCCTCTGTACCTTGGTACAAGAATTTTAAAAATAAATGAACATTTTTTTTGGATTGAAGAGCACAAGCACTGCTTTCTAGAAAATTTAGAAGTAAAGCTAGAATTAGAAAAACGTTCATCTCTCTGGCCTCAGCCAGATCATGATTTAGCCTACAAGAACTGTGAAGATTTTTTCTTTTTTCTACCTGTTGCCGTCGTTTACTTTTGAACTTTGCTCTTATTTACCGGACCGGAACTCAGCTCTCATTCATTAGTGGAAGTGCTTTAAGCGCTTCGTAGCGGTCATCTCTTGAACCAGCTAGCTTTCCAATTACAGCATTAGCGTAATGGTGTAAACACCCACTCAATAAGGCTAGTGTGGGGGGGGGGGGGGTTGCCAATACCTTAGTCCGACCACACTTTAGTGTCTTAGGCACTGACCGCAACAGGTGAACATATTATCAACTTATTTTGGGGGAAATTCAGACTAAAAGGTGGAGAAGACTCCAAAGTTGTGGAACATTCCCCCAACTTTTGGTCTATTTCCCCACAAGTTATCGATTTTTTTCTCAATATTAACTGGTGCAATATGACTAACTTTTAGGTTGAAGTGTCAATAATCTTTATTCCGCGTCGGTTTTTCTCTCTTATGTAAAATATGAAAGAAAACCTTTCAACATAGATGCCATAGCATCCCAATTTAGCTGCATATTAGAAGTGTGTATGTAAAGTCAATCGTGTCAATGCTCCTCTTACTTTTTAAGGCCTCCTCCCCCCCCCTGGCGCCCTCCGCGCGGATAGAGCTTTCACGGGCCTTGCCGTAGATACTTTTCCTTTCTCTCTTACTAATTTTTTCAGTTAACTAAAATCACAGACGCACATCTTTTATCTACTCTCGATAATGAGATGAGAAACGAAAGGGAAAGTGATACCGAGAGGGAAAACTAAGCTCAGATCAATTAACGGGAGCATCGAAGCACGGATTATTCAGCGAAGTAAGAAATAGCAACTAGGAAAGAATTTTTTCTTCTCTCTGTAATACAACTTTTCATTACCACACTCATTAATTACAAGTTTAACGCATGGCAGGCCTACATTGCACTTGGTAAGAAGTTGGTTCCTTTTGGAAGCCGGCAAAAAATAAAAAATATTTTTCACTTTTTTAAAAAAGAGGCTCGTGCTTCATCCTAACCTAACCTTTGTTTTGAATTGATGTCATGACTGGTTTGTAAAGTTAATTGGTAGAAAATCGATTAATCGATTCATTATGTCCGAAAAAATAAATAAATACATAGATAACTCGATTCAACGCAGCAAAATGCTGCGCAAATATGAGAGAAGCTCGGAATGTGTTCTGATTGGCGGATAAGCAAATGGGGGGGGGGGGAGAGAGAAAGCGAAAGAAAAAAAATGTGTAGGCATTGGAATTACAGCGGCGAGATAATACCGAGATTAACCATACCTCGGTAATGGCCACAATTTGCGCAGATTTTTTGTAAACCAGAGGACTGTTGTACTATGGTCCGAAATCGAACAAAAGTTGTTATAAATCGGTGAAAAAAGTCATCTAAAATCATCGTTTTAGACATTTTAAACTTTCTTCAAAATTTTTCCAGTGAAATTTCAGGTTACAAATACTTGTCAAAAGTATTTTCTGTGATTAAAATTGGTCTTGAAAGTTTATAAGTGGTCAATTATTGATGAATTGACTCCATGATTTTTGGCCACTATTTGACGATCTCAAACCATAGCGCGTCGCGTCCAGCGCACGTAAAAAATGTGTTGAACGGCATCTCGTGTGCTGCGTATTGCATACCCTGGCCGTATGTGTACGTTTTGCAAAAGCATTTGGTGAAATGAGAATAATTCAACCAAAGGGAGGCCCGCTACCATCTCCACATCCTTCAAGGCCATTAAAATCCGGCGATTATGTTGTTAGCACAGTCAATCTGAATCAAATTAAGACACTCTTTTGTGCGAGCATGGTGTACATTAATTATCACGGCGCGGTAAGCTCACTGTGATGATACGATTAGTCGCCGTTGAGCTTCGCTACATTAATTAATTGGTACATTAATGCTCCATAAATAACTGCATTAACTCTCAAGTCGAGCACTGAGCTTCCAGTTCCAATTGAGGCGATCTCATAAGGAAGGCCCGTAAAACACCCGGCCTGCTCTTTCCTACAAATCGGATCCATTGCTTAATCATGATTTCTTCGATAGACTACACCTGATGTTTAATGGGCCCTTCTTCCGGAAACCGCCGCCTCATATTCTAATAAAGCTCTTTTTTCTCGCGCTCGTTGAATTTCTTTTCCTCATGAATTATTTATCTGTTTCCCATGTTATTCATACGTTACTTTCCTCTTGTCCTCTTACTCTCCTTTTTTTCTATTCAATAATTCGCCCGTCCGTTTTTTGATATTGTTTTCATAACAGCGCTTAAACTAGTGACCCATATTTACGGAAGAAACAGAACCAAAATTTAGGAATGAAGGCATGTTCATCAAGCTACTCGTCGCATAGTGACCTTGCATTTAATTAAATTGCTCGTTTCACAATGAAAATGTTCGTGCATCTTGCTTTCACGGCTGTTGCAGTGGCGGCTCGTGCAATCTGGCAACCGTGCACTTTTACCATTTAAACGTATGCAAAAAGATCGATACTGGGTGAGGCGCTACGCCTCACCAAGTAATCGATTATTTTACAAAGTTTTAAATGGAGGAAATCCATTGTTGCCACATTGCACGAGCCGCTGCTGCTATCCTAATTATCACAATTTTTACTCTTTCGAAAACTATACGTGAGTGAATTATTAACTTTATTTTAAACGTTAACGTGTAAGGAAACTACGTTAACCTTACCCTTCCTTTACGGCGATGAAAATGACAACGGTTATGTGAAGTACCATACTGGAGAGACAATATGTATTGAAAACTTGCCTTTTAAATCTTTCATCCTTACAATAGGCGGTGTAGTGCTCTCTGTTCACTGTCCCTGCGTATTTAATTAACTTGCTCGTATCACAACGAAAATGTTCGTGCATCTTGCTATTGGGCTGCTGTCATCCTAACTATCACATTTTTTCTCTTTCGAAAACTATACGTGAGCGAATTATTAACTTTATTTTAAACGTTAACGCGTAAGGGAACTACGTTAACCTTACCCTTCCTTTACGGCGCGACGATGAAAATGACGAAGGTTATGTAAAGAATCATACTGTAGACGCAAAAGTTATTAAAAAATTTCATTTTAAACTTTTCGTCCTTACAATAGGCGGTGTTGTACCCACTGTTCACTGTCCCTACGTGATTCTTGACGGCTTAGAGCCTATATCTTACTTTTGATGGTGGTTCGCACATGAAATGGGTCACATCCGGAATTGTAGGAAATTTAATATCAATTTCCAATTTTGTACCAACTTTAATTTTGCTGGTTTGTACACAAAAACCAACTCTTAAATTGTTAGTAGCGAAGTCTCGCGCCCATTTTTGCTTGAAGCAGATGCTCTGTACAAAGTTCAAACCTATTACATACATGCTCGATGAAATTCAACCGAAAAATTAATTAGGTGCGAAGCATGCAGCACTGAAGTGATTTATAGTTTATACTCACAGAATCAGCAGCAGATGTCATGCCTGATTTCTATGTGATAGGTGAAATCTATGGAGCAGTGCGAAACATTTTCAGAGCTTCGTAGATGTTTCTTTCTTTTTCAACTAGACGCAAGCTAAATGAAAAATCTGAAATTTTAGAATATTAAAAGGTTCAGTCCGTCCGATATGCATCAAATTAACATTCAAACAAAATAAAAAATCGAGAGAATCTCAAAGAAAATACCACAGAATAAAATGATTCAACCAACTCATCTCTCTTTTTTTAACGAGCGTACAGGAACGTTAAATCTGTACTCAACGATTCTCTCGAACATTTCTATCATCTTCGACACCTTTTTCGAGAATTTTTTTTGCCAAATTAGGAAGAAGTCATGTGTGAATCCAGCGCGAATAATACTCAGGAATTTATTTTTATCGCAATACACATACACGCACACGTTTTATATTTTATGTGTTTTTTTTATTTTTTTATTTTATTATGTGTTAATATTTTTTTCCCTTCGTCACTTTTTCTCATCAAAACAGAAAGAATCCTGCGGGTATTCAAATCTGAAAGCCTGACTTATTTAGTCTCTGCGGTCAAGAACGGAAATCGCCAGTGAGCTCGTATAATAATATTTCGGCCCAAGGGGATTAAGTAAATCGCGTCTCAATGGATCAAAACTTTTTTCTCTGGAACTTGAATCGGGAAGTAAATTACCATTACCAACATCAAACTTCAAATGCGATAGTACATATGACAGGAGAATGAGCTGTCTCCTAAATCCTTACGGCGTGAAATGATTTGGAAAGCACGATTTTAACGCAAGAATATCATTGTATGCCTCCTTTGAGGTATAATTGTTTCGTTCGGATTCTTAATAACAGATACTTTTATAGTTAAGATTCGTTTATCAAAATTATACTAACTCAAAGGTAACCACTGAAGATAGTATGATCACAATTAATGGTGTGACGACCGGCTGACTAGCTTCGATGATAGTGTGTGTCCGTCATGGAGCACACAGTGTTGCCATGCCACAGTAATAATAACAATTTTTTTGTATTTATTTTTTATCTTCAAATTTTACTGAATAGATCTACCGTATGTGCTTGGGCGTCCGCGTCTTATTCAGCACCCTTATCGCTTTATTTGTTTTGGTCTCACTAACTCGCGCGCCCTCTATCGCCGTTATTTTAGGTTACCTCAGCTCATTTTTGCTTACTAAAATGGGCTTTTTCATATATTCGCTGTCATTTTTAGAAGAATCAGAAGCATTTATAAGAGAAACAGCATGGGTGCCCACCCACATTCCCACCTCTACCTGATTGCTGGTTTCCATGGTAACTCCGCGAGTTGTTCGAATTATGTGCGCGTGCACCCTGACTCTGCGCTACCTGACCCACTGTTTTCTTCGGCGCATACTCAGCGTCAATTTCTTACAATTTTTCTACAAACATTAGTCAAACATCAAGATGGTGGAAACAAGGCTAAATACAGAGTAAAAACCCGAGGTGTTTCGGGGAATGACGACGAATTGACGACCCTTTCATCAATCGTTTTAAAAAAAACACACAAATCTTGATCATAATGGCGGAGCTAAGCAGGTATCATGGAAGATTTCTGTGAAAGTAATTTTCTCTACGGATACACAGAGATACGACTCAAATTAGATAAACAGCTCCCATGATACCTGCGTACCTCCGCCATTAAGCCCAATTCTGAGAGTGAATTTCTTGATTTTTTAGTATACTCACCGTCATTTTTACAGGTTTTTATGAATGAGAATCAAATAACTCTTCAATCACCGGTGGCAAAAGTTTGCAAGAGCCCCATCCTTCACATCAATGGCAAAACGTGCAAACTGGCAGCGTATATTTCATTTCATTTGAACCCCACGGAAAAAAACTACGGTGAAAATAACCATACGGATACCTGATTTTGGCACCTGCTAGATGCTATGGTAATGTTAACCAGAAGTTTTCCGTGCCGTACTAAAGCCAAAAGGTCGAATCCGAAAGTAATCGTCGATGTCTCAATAACTCCATATTTTTAATAGGCTTTAATGGAATAAACGTAACGTTGTCTGATTGCACTCTTTACCACTGATGCTTCACATGCAATCTCCTCAAAGTTCTCCTTTCGGTGCAGGGCCGAAAGACCCTCAGGTCTACAGGTGTTGGCATTCTTGAAGATCGTCCAAGCTTCACCCTCTTCTCCTCCTCTCCTCTTCGCTTCTCCAGCCCCTGCCTCTATCGAGGCCCAGATCCGAGCTAGACGATGTCGGCAGTTAACATGCAAGTCCTCGGCTCGAATCATTGCCTTGTAGCAATAAACATCGATGCCAAACTAATTATTACTAAAATAAAGTTTCTCGGGCTTAGGGCCTTTCCAAACTGACAGTTTTTCCAAATAATTTTGTCCAATGCGTCTAGTCCAAGTATACAGGGTGAGCCAGAGCACCCGTACCAGGCGTTTTTCTCGCGAACGGCTGGTTGGAATGTATTGAAACAAAAAAGTCAGATGGGGAATGGGTCTGTTGCGTACTTTTGCTACATCAATATAACTCATTGTTTCTAACGTAAAATTCGGCCAAAATAACGATGCGCACATTAAAAAAATTTCAAAATCCACTCATTTACTCAGAAAATACCTTCCAATTCAAACAACCCACGCTACACTAGACACTATATCACCGACTTATAACTACATAGATGGGACCATCAAACATTGGAATGTTTCGTTTAGATGCGTATATGTCTTATATTATTTTGTTATCTTTGATAAACCGAAAAAAGACCATACAGCAAATGCAGCTTATATTTCACGTCTTAAAAAAAAAATTCCATCATTTTGCAGTTACGAGGTTCTTTACATATCCACGGTGGTTCCGTCTATGTGGTAGTATACCAGTGCAAATAGTGTCTAGTGTAACGTGGGCTGTTTGAAATTGAAGTGATTTCCTGAGTTAATGAGTGATTTTTGAACGTTTTTATTGTGCGCATCGTTATTTTGGCCGAATTTTACATAAGAATCAAGGTTCTATATTGTTGTAGCAAAAGTATGCAACAGACCCATTGCCGACATTTTTGCTCCTTTAAATTAAATCCTCTTATAAATCCATCCACTTGACTGTGCTCCGTACCTGAATTTTGTTCCATTCGACAACAGTGGATGATCTCATTCTAATTCGCTATCTACGTATCGTACATCACACCCCAGGGGCTCGGGGGCATTCTGGATTATTCGATTCGCGTCCGCGAGTCTGGCGGATCGAAGCGTTCGCGTCCTCAGTCCCTAACAGCCCCCCACCCCGCCCACATGCCACATCCCGTCCTCAGCCAGACTGAACGAGAACCCCATGCTCTCTTACTGTAGCCAGTCGCTTATCTCCCGTTCATGTTAACCTACGACCAACAAGTGGCTACAAGCACCGCAAGGACCCCCCCCCCCCGAACCCTCCCCCTTTCATCAACTCGAGGGAAGTCGTTCTCAAACACTCCTGCTCCCATAAACCGTTCGTAAATTAGTCATGGATTTCACGTGTTGAAATATACTATGGCATGGTTTTAGTCGTATCGCGACTATTCGATCGGAGAGGTAGAGGAGAAACTGCGCGCAAAGTGCACTGCACCGGTCAAAAGAAAGTTCCTCTCTCTCTCGCATGCTCTTTCCTTGAATGAATTAAATGTGGAGGGCAGTTGTAAGAGTCTGGAATTTTGTGTTTTTTAAAAAAAAAAAATGATAGTACGTGATGAGCAGAGAACATTATTGGTGCCTTCGGTCTTTTCCTAAGTCTCCCGGTTTTGGAGATACACTTGTAAAGTTGCATAAAATCGTTTGTGTAGTGATGTCTACGCGGAATTCCCCTTTGAAGCAATGTATTTTGGGTCCAAATCTCATCTCCGGAACAATGAGACCCTAATTAGAAACCAAAGGCAACTTTGTTCCCAGTTCACCTAGTACTTTCATTTTCTTTATAAATACATTACATTTCAGACCCTTGCAACTACCCAACTAAAGTAGCCAAAATTGAAGCTTCAAACTTCAACGTTAGCCCTTATTTTGCCATAATCATTGAATTAGGGGAATCCCTTGTCTCAGCCGTCGTCAGCGGCCAGTTTGTTTACATTCTCTCAACTCCTCTCCACTCATACATCCGCTCGTTCTTATTTTTTTTGAAAATTAGGCATTTTCCACGCGTTCTTATTGGCGGAAGAGGCCGCTTAGGTGCGTAAACGCCAGCCAATCAGCAACACGACCAAAATGACCACAATGTGGTTTATCTGGTCACTGTATTCAACACTGCGCACTGGCGCCATCAACATGAAATAAATCTGTCTCAGTATCACGCGTAGGTGGGTAATTACACACGCGTTCGTGCGAGATCTTAGGTCTGTGCAACTAGACCTCATTAGTTGGTATTTTAAAACAATTAATACCCCTCATGTGCATTTATGCACCCGCACGGGCAATGTGCGCGTCCGTGGCGGTGGTGGCTTTTTATATATAATATGTTCGCGATCTTTCGGTCGCATCCTCGATCCTTAATCCTCATTCAAATGCAAAATCGCAATGGAATGTCTCCTCCGCTTTGTTTTCAAATTTTACCGAGCTTGGTTCATCCATGTCCTTTGTCCTTTGCCGATGTTGCCGCTCTGTGTCGCTCTTACTACAGAGTAAATAAAAAACAAGATGTATTTGAATAAAATGTAAATAAACCTCTGTCCACAAATTCCAGCAAATCTACCATAGATTCGTGCAATACCCGACACAGTTCCTATCCCAACGTTGAAATCTCTGAGACGCCACATTAATGGAGCAATGTAAATCAAACGGTGTGAGGACAAGAGCTCCGGGTCAGCTGTGCTTGGTTTTCCGAAAATCCCAATACTAAAGTTGCAAAATAGTCGGGTGCTGCTCGTTTCAAAGGGACTGGATTTAAAACTTCAAGTCAGTATTAAAACGCTCGTGCGGGCAGTCGTTACGTGGTGTGGATGGCTCCTAGAAGAAGAGTTGATACAGAAGTTTATTGAACCTTTAATTTAGAGGCATGGGCGGATACAGGGAATTTTCTATCTCTCTCTCCTCCCATTTGAACTTACGTGTTAGAAAAGGACAGAAGAGGGGGCCAAAGTCACATGATGGCCCCCTCTGCTGTCCTTTTCTAACACATGAGTTCAAATGGAGGGAAAGAGAGAAAGACAATTCCCCGTATCCGCCCATGTTAAGAGGTCATATTCTTTTATTTAGTTTCAAACTATCTTTCGTTTATAAAGCTCTACTCGAAACTTCATACTTCAGCAATTAATCAGTGAAGGAGTTTGAGTTTTTGACAATAGTATCATAGATTCTTGCAAACATTCGTTGGAATACCCGACACTGTTCCTATCCCAACGTTGAAGTCTCTAAGAGTGAGACGCCACCTTAATGGAGCAATGTAGATCAAACCTTGCGTGGACAATAGCTCCGGGTCAGCTGAGCTTGGTTTTTCGAAACCCCCGATACTCAAGTCGCAAAACAATTGGGTGTTGCTTGTTTTAAAAGGAATGAATCAAAGACTTCAAGTCAAAACAATCATGATCTTGTGACTTAATGATTTTCGATGCCCGCGACTTACAAGGGGAGGCTCAGAAGTCGCCGCCTCTGATTTTGAAAACTGTTGGGGCCGACAAGAGATTGCCGGTATTGAACACTCTCCGAAGGACCACGAGAGTTACACAGCTCTCGACTGTAAGGGTGGGAAACAAAGGGAAAATCACAGGAGTTCTAAATAACGTGAGAACTGACGAAAACGACCTGAAAACACAACACAAGGGAACAACACAGGAGAAAAGCAGTGCAGAAGCGAATCGTGAAACAGAACCTTACCTTGAGTTAAATGTTAGACGGACATCCAAAGCATGCGTGCACAAAGCGGGCGAGAAACCGGGCCCGTATAAGGGACTTTCAAACTACTTCATTTCCTACGTCGTATTCATTCACCAGCATTGTAGAAAGGATAAAGGGGGTGCAGTAGGGGATAGGATTAAAGAAGCATTTAAGGATAAAGCTGAAGGGATTAAACTATAGGCTGGTCGTAACAATGGCGACTGACTATTCGTGACAAGGGAAAACTGGGTTTATCTCACCGGATTCGAGAGAAGTAGAAAATATCCTTTGCGTTGGGCTTTCTAGCCAGATGCACTAAACTAGGGAATCATTCGCAGGGACACTTATTCACTTCAGGGAAAACGAACATTTCGGGAAACTCGCCAATGTAAAACGCTATAAAAAACGGAATACGCAACAAGACTAACACGGTACGACTCACGAGATTAACTTGAGACTGACCTTGCGCGTTGAAACAAAGGAGCTGGCCGGCTTGCCGAAAAGGCTCGCGTGCTATCGACGAGGCGAGGGGGAAAAGGAACAGGTGTCGCGATCTATCGGACTAACGGCCTAGCGCGAGGAGAGTTTACAGCGTATACAACTGTGTATAAGATATTGCCTATACAGCTATCGGAAGGGACTCCTACGTTTTCTAAGCGATTCCTGCTAACATCACTTACTAATGAATAATGATCCACCACATTTTCACCGATATTTGTGTGTCAGCGAACATGATGGGGAACGTCATTCTTATAACGAATGACGAAAGTCAGAGAGCTTCTCCAGTCTTGAGTCCCCCCTTCAAACTTGTGAGAATTCCCGCCAACCCCGTTCTTCCTTCTATTTCATTGTGAAAAAGATCGGGTGATAGGTGTCGGAGCGTCGCACTGTAGACGGAACCCTATTTTTCTTTTGACACAGAAAGTATTCGCTTTTAGCTTCAGAAACATTTTAATCTACAGAGTGTTTCGAGTAACCTGCTCACTGCGGTTTTTTTTTCAAGCCGGTGACCGTGAAAAACTGGGGAAAATCGGTTCTAGTACAGTTCGGACGTGAATTTTCATGGGCTCTAGCCACTGAAACGATTTAAGAGTCAAGAGGAGCGGCTTTTGATTTATTGTCGAAATTTCTTTTCTGACACGCATAAAAGAAAAAATGAAACATATTTACAAGAGAGTTAATACAACGTTTTCTCAAATGGTAAAACAAAGAAAAGTTAGCAAAAGTAAATTAACTATAGTTAGCACATAAATTTTTTCAACAACAAGGTGGAAGTTGAATGAGCTCATGATTTTTCAAGAAGAGAAAAAAAAAAAAAAAACGAAACAAAACGAAAAAACAAAAAGGAACGTTAACATAGTTAACAAATAATTTATAAGAAATAAAATGAAAGATAAAAGAAAGAAAGTTCCAAAGAGGTCGGTTGTCCAATGTCCAGAAATAAAGCCAATGTTTTAGTAACAAGTATTAGATATGACCTGGCAGAGGAGCACTAGCGGCGCGGCGCCGGTTTGTTCGCCTCATATTTTTCAACCTGTAATCAAAACTTGGAATTAATCCAGTGGAAATCGGTTTTAAACGAAAGTGCAAAAATTTTGCTTGTTTCTGTTATGTGTCAGTTTCTTTATGGTGCAAATATTTAAAAAAAAAAAAAAAAAAAAAAAAAAAAAAAAAAAAAACAGTTTTATCGATTCCTGCGTCAAGATATGGCCACTCTCAAACACTTGCTCTTTCGTTTAAAACCGATTTCTAATGCACTTATTCCTCTCGATTTTTTGTTATGTTTTGTTTGTTTTGTTTTGTTTGTTTTTTTTTTTTTTTTTGTTTTTTGTTTTTTTTTTTTTTTAATTTTAAGGTTTTAAAATATGAGGCAAACATTCAAACAAACAGAGCCTGTGTAGAAAATGTCTTCAAGAGATTTCAATTATGGCTGCCTCCGTGCTGCCTCATCATCACGTCCACGAATCCTCTCTATCACAATGGGGATCTTGCAAACTTTTCCTACGGGGGATTTTAGAGTTGACTCTTGCATAAAAACCTGTAAAAATGACGATGAGTACAATGAAAAATCGCGAAATTCACTCGCAGAATTGGGCATAATGAGAAAGTGACAAGTTTCAAGTTTCCGTAGAGGAAGTGACAGATTAGACAGGAATCTCCCATGATACCTGCGTTGAAGCGCCATTACGATCTTGCTGTCAATGCAATTTTCTGAGTTTATTACTGCATTTTAGACTTTTTCGGTGTGATTTTCGTGAGTTTTGCTGGTTACTGCATCAGATTTGACCATTTATTTGCTTATAGCAAAAGTTTGCAAGAGCCCCACAGCTCGTTGGTTATAACGGACGAAATGCAGCGTTGCCTAGTTACAAGTGTCTTCACGGGGAGGGGGGGGAGGGGGGTTTCCTCAAAATTTTCAAACGGCAACTTCAATCTTGTGTCCCTCATTTGTTTCTTTAGCAATCATTTTGTGTTCTGAATCTGAAGTTTTGTCTTTGTACCGATGGTCATTATACGTTACCTTTCGTACTGCACTGTGCGTTACGAACGATAAGGAACACGGTGCGGGCTCGGATCAAAAACGAAGCGTTTTAAGTGATGCGTCACGACCAGAGATGCGGCGACGACGCAACTGTACGTCGACGCCGAAGAACTGTTGCCATGCTGAAATATTTCCATCGTATACAGAGCTGCCGTTTTGCGTATAATCAATGCTATTTTTTTATTCACCGATGAATCCAACGGTCGAGAAAAGATTACACAGTTCAGTTCAGTTCAGTGCTTGACTGTATCAAACTAAAATACTCGCATCTGTAATCTTTTCTGAACCGGTGGAGTCGTCAATGACTTTAAAAAACTTGCGGTTATTTAAATTAATCAACGGAGTTTCCACCGATCGAGAAAAGATTACAGATCATAGTATTTTCGTGCATTACAGTCATACACTAAACTGAACTGTTTAATCTTTTCTCAACCGGTGGAATCATCGGTGAATTGAAAAATAGCATTGATTAAACGCAAAACGGCAGCCCTGATCGTAGAGTCGCTTTAAATCAGTTTTCATCGGACTGTCGCGTCGTCGCGCGATCGGCAGTAGCGAATGTAGAATTGGTCGAGACGTCAATCATGATGCGCAGAAGTCGTATTCGCGTCAACAGCGCATTACGAACGAGAGAGCCGATCATTTACTTCATCGTTAAACCTATCGTTAACATTGACTATGAATGATATGAAATGATCCGCAATGATGCTATTAGTCCAACATTTTAAGACTTAGCTGTTGCTATGGTAACCATCGTCAAAATGGTCGTTTTTTTAAATGGCTATTCATTGAACGACTTTAAACATGGGGGACTTTAACGATGGTTACCACAGCAACAGCTAAGTTTTATAATTTTGGACCAAAAGCATCACTCATGGACAGTCTTAAAGATCGGTTTATCTATGAAGTAAATTGATCGGCCCGCAGAACTATCAAAAACCCTTCTGGGAGCTGACTCTTCTTTTTTGGATGCGACGAGACGAGATAGCGGGAATCGATCAATCTTATTGATTTAAACGGCGTCACGTGACAGATTTCGAGTCATTCGGCCTAAAATGAACGACTCGAATGACTTCAAAATTATCACGTGACGCCGTTTAAACCAATGGGAATGATCGATTTCTGCTATCTCGTCTCGTCTCGTCCAAAAGAGCAGAATCAGCCCCCTGATCTGAAATAAACGACTCGAACGACTTCAAAATTGTCACGTGACGCCGTTTAAACCAGTGGGAATGATCGATTTCTGCTGTCTCGTCTCGTCCAAAAGAGCAGAATCAGCCCCCTGGAACGGCCTCTACCTCACATTGACTCAAAGTGGAATCAAAGAGATGATATTCTTCCACACGAAGATGCACAGTGCCACTGGAAGACTTGATAATGAAAATTATGATAAAGATTATTTATTTTCAGTCTTGAAAACATATCTCGTAATAGAATTATATTAAATAAATCATGCAAATTAGACACATTTAGATACATTAATGTGAAATTAATAAAACGAGTTTTGATTTGCAAACAATTTTTTGTTCCCCTCCCAGTGTATTTGTGTGCTGTGCGGCTCTTTCTTTTATATTTTCGCAGCGAGATTTTCTTTTTTCGTTGATCGTAAATACATCTAACTCACACAAATTATCTTCCTGTAAACTGGCAACACTGTTCAGAAGAAAGGGAGAGGGAATGAAGCAATGCATGAGGTTTTTTTGGCTGCATGGAAGTTGCATAACTGACGGCCAAAGCGGCGCGGCCCGGCCGCAACGTTCGACTTTGACAACGACGCTTTTAACACTCGATAAATAAATAGGTACGCGGCCTAGCCCCTCTTCCGATACCCTTGAAAGGAACGATGCGATGCCGCTCTTCGAACTGCTCCACTTTGTTTTCTTGTCTCCTATATACCATCGCCTCAATAGCTTAAGTCGCGGTAGCTTCAAGATACCATCACTCCGCGAAGTCTCTGAAAAGATTGTCAAAGAAGATCGGTTGTTTGTTCGGGAGTACCGGAGAAAAGTACTCGAAACCTCTTGTTTTAGTGGTGATTGGTGTAGCCACTGAACCTTCGCATCCATGAACTTTCCTTTCCTCCGTATGCTGGAGTAGAATATGGGTGTTGGGCATAAGGTAGTAGTTTAGTGGGGAATTGAAGCCCCCCTACTTTTTCCAAGCCCCAAAAGCTCTCCCTCCAGGGCCCAAGGGCATTATTTTGAGTTTGGCTTGGTTCAACATGCGTTTAACGTAGTAAAAATAAAAAATAAAAAAATAAATAAAAAAAAGTCTCCGTGACGAATGAAGCTCTTGCAAGGTTTTGCTGTAGGCAAATGGAGTATTAATTCCAATATAAAATGCTGCGAAAATAACGATGAGACAAACAAGTCTAAAACTCACTCCTCGCAGAGAAAACTTAACTTGAAATTTCTGGTGACCACCCTTGCATGTATGCACCAACCTCGGATTCGGACCCCAAACAAAAGAACAGGACATGAAATTAAGTGCCGTCTTCCTCGTTTATTACGTAACGTGGAACTCGTCTGTTGATATCACCGTGCTCCTAGTGACAAAATGTGTATACTATATGCACCTTAAATTCCTTCAAATTTACTTTTTGAAAGCTAATTCATTAATCTCATTTTTCAAATTCGTTATGTTCTTTAGTTTCTGGTCCGAATCCGAGGTTGGTGCATACATGCAAGGGTGGTCACTAGAAAGTTCAAGTTAAATTTTCTCTGCGAGGAGTAAGTTTTAGAATTTTTTTAATGGTCTCATCGTTATTTTCGCAGCATTTTGCATCGGAATTTATACTCCATTTGCCTACAGCAAAACCTTGCAAGAGTTCCATTCCATAAAACAAAAAAACGACGAAACAATAATGTAAAATTTTGTGAGGCAGATCTAGTAAAATACAAAATCCAATATATTCGGGCATGGTATAGAAAGGGTGTACAACTACTGCAGCATTCAAGTGAATCAACAGAATGAGACCGGGCACCTAGTATCCAGTATCCCCGACTCCATGTCTCGACGATTTTTCCATCAATTGCCTCGGGCTCGGGACAGCTGCTAATCATTGCGGGATCATTCCATGAATTAATTTCTAATAACATTTTATGATGATTTGATTCAGCATGTAGCAAAGAAATCATCAACGATGAGGAAATGGAGCCAGGATGGAGGGAGATTAGAGTGTTGGAAACCCTCCATCCATCCCTGGCGATGTAGATTTTTAATTGGCGTGGTGGGGGAACCTGGGGGGGGGGGGGTGGGTTCATAACTGGCGGGGCAGCTCTTTGGCGAATAATCCTGCAGCGCTTTACCGCATCACATCGCGTCGTGTCAAGTGCAGTGGTGAAAGTCCATTAACATGAAACTATGTTAGTGTGTAAATACTTGCATTATGATAATAGGGTGTTTTAAAACTGGCGTGGTTAAGAATCTAAAGTTGAAACACTCGGAGGTGTTTCATTTTGTGTGCTCTGCACCAGACCGATGCGATGTAAAGCAACGGTTCCTCCACAATTTACATCAATTTTCAAGACTTGTGGTCACATTGAACTAATTTCAAGCGTTATTCCTCTCATCCGCCTTTTTTATGACTACGAGTTTTAGTTAATTGTTCAATCCCTAATTTAAATTCCAGATAACCTCCTCATTATTTTACCGGATGCATCAGAAACGTATGTCATCCTTGTAACCATGTATTTTAGAGATCAAAGAAAACTTTTTTCCTTATAATCTTGCGGCCGAAAATCTTTCCAAGGGGTTTTCCATATTTTTCCCGCTAGTTTCCTCCAATTTTACCATCCGTAACGTAACATTTGTCAAAACAAAATTTCGGGTGGATGTAGAATAGAAAAATGTTCACATCTCAAAACAGTATAGGCAACTTACTGTTGAGTTAAGTTTTGTTGAGCCCCCAAACAAAAACGAACCAATTTGACCTGTCTCTCTTTCATAGCACACCTCACTATTCTGATGTGAAGAAAATTTTACAGGCTGATCTAAAACTGGGCAAATCAGTATGATTAGACCTGCGAGATATAGCTATAGAGGGGACCATACATGTTTTAAGTCCTATCTCAAAGTGTGATAGAATGGGCAATCTTTATCTGGTTTATTTGCCTCACTGTTTTTCAACCTTAAATCAAAAATTGTAATTGATCCAGTAGAAATGGGTTTTAAACGAAAGTGCAAGTGTTTGAGAGTGGCTATTTGGACACAGAACTCTAAAACAACTATCCACAGGTGAGAAAATTTTGCTTTTTCTGGCTTTTGCCAGTTTTTTTATCGTGCAAATCATCCCTCCAGAAACAGTCATATCGATTTCTGTGTCCAAATAGTCACTCTAAAACACTTATACTTTTGTTTAAAACCTCAAATGTATACGTACAATTAGTTATCCCATTTTATTTTTTATTTTAATTAACTATTATTATTTTAATTACTATTATGTAACTATTATTTTAATTAATTTTTTTTTATTATTATTATTATTTTTTATTTTTTTTAATTTTTTTTTTTTAAATTTTTTTTTATTATTTTTTTATTTTTTTTTAATTAATTTTAAAATATAAGGCAAACAAACGAGTGGAAAACGCCCATAAGAGATTAAATCATCATGGCTGCCTCCGTGCCAGTTGCGGCTCGTGCAATTTGGCAACCATGCTAATTTTCCATTTAAACCCATGCAAAAGTATCGATATTTTAGAGGTACAATCGCACCTCCTGAAGATCGATTGTTTGACACAGGTTTAAATAGAGAGAATACGTTGTTGCCAGATTGCACGCGCCGCCACTGCTCCGTGCTGCCTCAACATCACGTCCCACAAATCCTCTCTATCGCTGTAGCCTGTTGTTCATAACGCGCCTCACTAATCATGTGAAGGAAATTTGACAGGGTGGTCCAAAACTGTGCGAATCAGTATGATGGGACGTAAATAGAGTCCCTATATTTGAAAGAGTCAAGACACGTGAACAGAAGTGAAGAAGAAGAAGGTGTCTGAGGAGCCTGGAAGCGCGCCTCTTGTTTACATTTTTATCCAACGATCTTCCCGCCAGAGATTACATATGCATGTATTCGTGTGGAAGTAATCTTTGTTAGGTCAACCTAACCTCCAATACTTGTTGGCTTTACTACCTGTTTCAAAAGTAATGCGTGAAAAGTAAGCCTCTTTAACGACATAACTGTCCGCGCAAGCATCAAACATCAATGTTTTTTTAAACTAAATTTCAATGTATTTCATTGAATTTTCTTGTTACATACATTAATAGTGTGCTCATCAATTGTATTTGGGACGCTGATTTCAAAAATGAAATCATTTTCTGCTTAACTTGTCCCGATTTTACGCATATTCCACTTTTAAAAAATGTTCGTGATAAAGTTTAAATTGTGGATAATCTAGAATGTTTCGATCAAAACTAAGGCCAAATTCGAACTCGGCAGGTCAATTAACGACTGTTGAGTTAATGTCATCGCGACTTAGAGTCCAATTATAAGAAAAAGGCCCATGTTTGTGTCTGGGGACCCGTGTTTTGTATTCATTGGGGGCGGACACCTATGTCGTTAAAGCGTAAAAATCATGCGTGAATTTTATTCTGTTCTGAACCCATTTTCATCGATTTCTAATTCAAATTTCATCAGCACAAGCTAAAAATGCCGAAAGTTTCTTCAAAGCTGGGCAGCAGTGAAGGTGGTTCCATGAAGATGTAAACAAGAGGCGCGCCTCCAGGCTTCATAGACCCCTTCTTCTTCTTCACTTTTCAGCAGCCAATCAGAGATGGAACCTCGTATGGCGAGACTCTTTCATATATAGGGACTCTAGTAAATACCATGTCATTTTATGGAGTCACAGTCAGCATCTCTTGAACACACTGTAGTCGCTTAAAAGAACTCATACGTTCGCTGAAAGGTGTAGTGTATTTTTATGTTCTGTGTCTTCTTCTCGCCGTCGCGTCGCGTTGCTTGGCTCGCGGCTCCTCCGCCTCGTCCCGCCTTGTCCCGTCCCGTCCCATGGTCCGCGTCCACTACGATGAGGCTGAGCCGAGAGTGCAGAGAGTGCGGAGTCCCAATATCTGGGTCAGAGTGTGCGGGGCATCGGCGAAAGAATGGGATGTATGGATATGGATGTGAATGTGTTGCGCTCGTGTGTGAGTGTGTGTTGTGTGTGGTGTATGAGTGTGCATCTATAAACCTGTATCTGCAATGTAATGTAATGTAGATCTGAGGAGCATGGGAATCCAAGTCCAAATCCGAATCTGAGTCAGAATCCGACTTCATGTGTGCATTTCGTCATTGGCTCAGCCCAACCGAGCGCGCGCGCGCGAGTCGTCGGACAGAGGACTGAAGCATGGAATTCCCTGGACATCGTTTCGTGAAAGAAAATAAAGACTATGAGCAGTTAATGACAAGCGGTGGCGTCGCGTGCCATCTGGCACCAATGCAACTGCTCCATTTAAACTCATTATATATATCGAATTTTCCTTGTGCACTGTGAACCCCCTGAATTCGATCTTTTGCATGAGTTCAAGTGGATAGAATACGTTGTTGCCAAATTGCACGCGACGCCACTGATGACAAGATAAGTAAAAATTGAGTTGAATCAACGATTTTACAGCTGGAAATGAGTCAGTTTACAGAGTTTTACTTATACAGAGTATACTTTTACTCCAATAGGTGGATTGTATTTATATACCTGATTTCCTTCGTTTATAATCGGGTTAGACGACTATGGCCATTTCAGAAAAAGATTCCATCTTCAGGTCTTGAGTAGAAAAAACATATATCGAAAAATTAAAACTTAAATAATAAATAATAGAGCACGAATGTGTTCATCGTCACGAGAATAAAAAATAAAAAATAAAAAATAATAAATCATGAATAATACACTTGTAACCGTTACGTGAAAAAAGACCGAGGTGGTGCTCCGATATCAGACCAATAGTCAGCTGACTGGGTTGTCGTCGGTGTGTTTACCTCTCTCTCGCAGATTCCTCAGTAAGGTAGGGGGAAGAACCAGCGTTGCCACTTAAGACATGAAGATGGGCTTTCCCGCCCCAACCGCACTGCACTGGCCTCTCGCCTGCAAGGTGTGAGGACTCCTCACCGAGGAGTTTGAAGATTGGCCGAACCGGAACCTTGAAGGCGAAAATCAGCCCGTGAAAATATCGCGACAATCTTTAATTCGTCGATAGTACACAAAACCCTCGAAAATAACTTTATAATTGTTTGATTATCCGAGATATTTGCACATTCCTAATATTATATTTCATAGCCTCCTTTTTGAACGTTCCTTGGAGCTCTAATTTCAAACGTCCTCATTATGTCCCACGATTGGAATGAATAGGGGCTTGTATTTGACTTGTATTTTTCGAACGTCCATTAGACGTTCAGTATTTTGCTTTAAGGGCTTAAACACGAGGGAAATAAGGACATTGTTGGGACTTTTCCGTGTTTTTTTTGGGCGTCGAAATCTATTTGTGGGTTTTTTTTGGTCCGTATGAATGCTGCATAGGTTGAATACTATCCAACGGAGACACCCACATACGATTTTGATTTGTCCCTTTTTAAATTCAGGAGTGGATTTTGAAATTTTTTAAGAGCGCGCCTCATTGTTTTTGTATCATTTGAAGTCAGATCAATAGTGCTTAAAATCGAAAAGGTGTTTCACAACACACCCATCAATCGAGCGAGTTGAATCTTAGCCGCATTTAAGTCAAATTTTCGTGCACTTGAATCTTGGTAGGTGAAATCTAATTTCTAATGAGAACTTTTTATGAAATTGATTTAATTTTTTTTTTCTTCTCTTTTAGTGGATTCTATAGAGTAGTTGTTTCTCTCGTTGTCAGTTTTTGTTTTAAAGGAATGGTTTTAAATACCAAAGAAACCCGGCTCAAAAACTTTCATGTTTCTACTACTGTAGTCAGAAAATCGGATTTTTTACAATTAAAGTAGCGCTCTTTCTATAAACGTCTTTTGTGTCCTGATTTTCCGGACAGTAGCGGTACAAATCATATTGCATGGACAGTGAATATCACAATGAAACCATTTGGTGAAGTAACCGAGGAACCAAAAGTAAAGAGGAAAGAAAGAAAACATGATGTCGTAAATTAGAACTGTTACACAAGAAGGTTATTCTTTCGCGTTTTCGAGCCAAATTATTTCAGTTTCGTGGCTTGAGAAGTTAGAATTTGCGTTTGCGAGCGAGCACCGCGAATGTTTGAGATCAGCAGGACCTTTCCAGAATTCCATCCTCAATGTCATGGCTCGCGTAAGAATTCTTGTCCTCATAAGGGCAGACTCTTGGAAAAATTCAGCTAATGTTAACCACCGAAAGGTCGTGCACAGTATTTCATAATATCCGCCCCAGCTCAGATAATGACGCATACATGTCTTTGGGGACTGTTCGTCATAGTTGGGTAAAGTTCGAGGTTGAGTTTATATGCGCCACCTCTTCTTTAAAAACCTCCTTGGTCTCGCGAAAGCAACGGAATCTAACTGGCCTACAGAAACGATGGGACGATGGAACAGAATTCTGCGAGATAATTCTCACATCTTTGGATTTGAATATGAGGCGAACGGGGACGAGAAAGCTCTGGAAAGTATGAGCGTCACTATTGGTGTTTGAACAGTATAGGACTGGAAAAGGAAGTTAAACTATTCCGGAGGACCGATCAGTAAAGATGAGTCTCAATTCAAAGACGGGAATTGAGACCAAGACAAAGAGGAAAGAAAAGGGACCTGCGATACAGGCAATAGTCAGTAAAGAGTTAAACACAAGATAAATTGGTAGCAAAAGAGAGAGCAAGAACATAGAAGCAGTGCAATAGAAAGAGAGAACGAATCTTACCTTTAAAGCTAGGGATATGTGCAAAGATCCATTTAAGTCAAGCAGGGAAGAAGCGTGCTATACAGCTGGCCCAGGGATTTTCTACTCCATGGTTAAATCATTAGCGTAGGGAACAATTACCAAGCATTTTCTATCTACAAGAGGTTTCTACGAAAGGATAGAGAAGGGGGGAAGGAAGGAATCTGAATTGTAAGGCTGATTGAAAGGGATAAGAGAAGCCTAACAAATGGCCGATGCCTAAAACGCTGTAGGGGAGATGTCACATTGAAATGATCTCACCGATTTTCCTGGAAACTTTAACGAAGTAATTAACTATCCATAGCGGTGGGCGCTCTGGCCAGTTCACACAGGGGAACACTAAATAATCGAACTCATTCGAACCATTAGATTTAGGGACGACACTAGGTTAAACGACGGTAATTACGAGACGCGTGATTCTTAAAAACCGCACGGTGCAATCAGATAGAGAAAACCTAGACTAACTTTTTGAGACTCGTTGACACTTGACCGCCTGACCGGGTCAAGGCGCGAGGTTGCGGGGGAAAAACTGCGCATGCGCAATACGGTTTTGTGCAGTGGGTGAACGGAACAGACAGCGCACGCTCTCTGTCGGCTAACCTTTGAACTCACCGAACTGATGAGCACAGGGAATCTTATTTGTTTCAAGTAGACGGCGCGAACAGTGTTGTCGCCAAAGTTTTGTTGGTGCTCGTTTTGTTGAGACCCATCGAAACCCCATTTTAAGACGAGTTCAAGTTCCCTCAGGTGAGCACTCCTTTAGAACATCCTCTATAAGTATAAAGAAATTCGTGAGGCTCTATGGTCCAGCAGAGCTTGGAGAGTCACTTCCGCTGAGATATCCGCGACTCGTATCGATTCCTTCGCCGGGTAGGATTGTGTCTTTTTTAGGTGAACTAATCATGCTTGATTACATAGGTACTTACCTACTTAGTACTTATATTCGAGGAACTATGAACTTACAGAAGCTGACAAATATCACGAGGAACTTCTAGAATAAGAAGAAACGCAGGAGTGCAAGAGCAAGAATCTGAAGAATCATCAAACTTCCAAACTTATCAAAGGGAAAAGACGACAACACTTAGACCCGCCAATTATACAAGTTACAGATGCAAAAATCTATGTAGTTTTGAATAACGACAGTTTTTTCCCATAACGAGCAGCGCGCCATTAGATGTCACCCGTATGACTTTTTTTTTTTTTTTTTTTTTTTTTTTTTTTTTTTTTTTTTTGAAAAGTGCCAGAACGTGAAGCGGCTGTGATCCTCCATGATTTCAAGTGATTCTACATAGGAATCTACTCTCCATAACGCTGTAACAGAAGTTTGCTACAGACCCATTGGAAAGTGGAAAACTGATATTATCCGAAGCAAAGTTGGTTGGTTCGTCGCTAAAGAATGAAAAAGAAGTATTCCAAGTCGTAACCATTCCAGTTCATACTACGTATTTCGTCGATTTGACACTCACTCTCTCGGATGGAGTGGGTAGTTAAATCTGCCGTTTTCATTTTGCCTACACCACGAATTGAAGGCGCTAAACGGACCCTTACTTTGCGAGTATATCTTTAATTTGAGTTTCCTTTCAATGGCCTTATGAAATTGAAACTGTGTGATTTAAGAGGAAGGAAAACGAGTATACCCGAATCTGGTATTAAAAGGGTTAATCGTTTCGTCACCGTGTGAAATGGTTCGACGTTTTCCTTCAGGACCACTACTTAGTCCTTCCGCGTCCTTCGCCCTCGCTACGTTTCGACGGAGAAGCCGGCTTCTACTCAAATTCTCGCTCTTCGCTCCCGCAATTATTTTCTTTATTTCAAATCGTGGAATGTGCGCAACGAGTGAGAAACCGGCATTTTAATTGTAGTTGACTCTTGTTTCTTTTATATTTATATTAATTTAGACTTTCTTGCTTTCCTTCGCCAACTTCTTTTACCACTTTTTCCTCTGTTTTGTAAAATTTTAAATTTTTGGGCAAAGCAATTACTGGTTACTGTAAGTGTAAGTACGTATTGGGCCGTGACCTGCAGATTTTGCCAGGTGGACGAGAATCCGGCCCTGAGGACCATGTTCGGGCTCGGGAAAGTAAATAATGGGACTGTACGGAGGGCCAACCAGTTATGGGAACTAGGAAAGAAGGATCAACGTTAAAAAGGGATTCAGGAGGCACACGGCAAATTAGATCAAAGATGTCAAAAGCATGGCGTAAGCAACGGAATGGCAGATAAAAGTGTTAAAAAATGAAGCAAAGGGTCTGATGCAAGCTTATCTTAAAAAGAGCAGAAGCTGGGTTATTTTAGTTTCAATGCTGAATTCCTAATCACCTTGCCTGAATGCAAATTGGTCGGGAGAATTTCGAACTTGGGGTTTCGGAGATGGCGGAGTGAAACCTGACATCTTTTGCACTTAGTGTCAGGAGTGGTTTGGCAAGTTTTGTAGTTGGCCCTTTTTGCCAAACTGCACGCGCGTTGCGTGGGCGTGAGTGCCATGAAATTGGTGCATTTGAACGTTATATGGCCGGGCTTTCCACACCAGCCGCAGGAATTCACTTTGGAAGGCGGGGGTGGTGAGAGGAGGGCGTGATTGAGGAGAAGGGTCGGAGTTGAGCTTAGTTCATGAGACGAAGACATACCTGTAACACACGGAGAAAAGGAGGCGATTACTTATCGGCAGTCTGAAGAGGGGAGTACAGCTTGTGTACTGGTCTTTTAAATTTATTGGTGAAGGTTTTAACTTGAGCGGTGCGAAGGGGGTGAGTTTGAGTTAACAAAGTAACCACATGAATGGCAGGCGAAGGGGTAGTCAGTGGGCAGGGGGTTGGACCAATGATTGCTAATCCAAAGATAGTTGTCCGGTGCAAATCTTACTTACAATTCGTTTGATTGCAGGAGCGCCGGAAATGCAGCTAAAAGGGCAATTGCTCGTCATCCCCTCTCTGGAATTTGGAAAATACCGTTTTTCACGCAAAATGTCCTAATTATGAGCTAAAAACGAAGAAACCTTAAACAAAAATTAACAAAACAAACAAACCTTAAACAAAAACTAACAAAAATTAAACGTTTATCACCCTCTCCGGAATTTGGTTTGAATGGTTGTGTCATCCCCTTCTTCGAAGATTTTCTGCCGGCTGCCATGGTTAATTGATTTTATTTTCTCTGTGTTGCATCAAAAATGAGCGCTTAAGAATCCATCATCCCCATTACCGTAAACAGGGTAGAGCTGCAGCCGATAGGGCTAATGCCTCGCACCCCCTTCCCCAATTAATGTAAGGAAAAGGGGAGACAAAGGGAATGTAAGGCAATTGAAAGAGAAAAGGGGAACTGTGGAATCTCAAATTTGGGACAATTTGACTGAGTGATCTTGAGCTCATTTTGTAGGGGAAGACTCCCTGAATCCCCGAATGAATTAATCTCGGTCTAACATTCAAATTCGGGAGCTAAATAGCCGCCAGACCGTTTCAAATTTAGAAAATGTCGCCTTAAATCGTGCCAATTATGACGAAAACATTGCCTAACCTCGGAAATAGAAGAGCTTGAGGTTTTTAGGACTGCAGAATATGTTTTTCGGTTCGCTGATTCTGAATTTTCTGTTTAAATGTCTTGTCAGTATAAAGTTTGTTTGCCCATCTGCTACGTCGAGTTAGCCACCAGTAGATACAGTAACTGTTTGCTTGTTTTACGTAACACGGCCTTGAAGAGAGCAACAAGACAATTAACAATCCCAGCGCCCATCCGAAGAAGACGGTGACGCCAGTATCCGCAGTATCCCGCGGGTGCGGATTTTTCTCTTTTTTCTGGCTCGCTTTAAACGCGTCAGTAAATTCTTTCGCTTCAAAGCACTTTTCATTTCGAAGAAAGAAAGAAAAAGAAATTAAACAAAAAAGTAAAAACAACGCAATGAAATTGAAAGGGTCGTTTTGACGATATTGTGTGTATGTAAGAACAGTGTTGTCATCGTAACGTTCTTTATTTCGCAGAACAGAGACTCTATTTGTAAAAATAAAGAAAGAATATAAGAAGAAAGAAAAATAAAAAGTACAATAGAGACCATAGTCACATCAAAGGCCATTTCAGTAAATTCAGAAATTGCTGAATATAGCATTAATTAAGCTCTGATCCAGGAAATTGTCTTATTCTAGCTCCTCTCGTTTGATTAAAAGCCGTTCCTCCGACTTGAAAAAATGTTAAGTCCCCCCCCCCGCTTTCGCAGCTTTCTTAAGCCATTCTCTTTTTAAAAGGTTGTTTAGGTGTTACGAACTTCGCTTAACTTTTTTTTTTTTCATCCCTGCTACCTGTATGCACGAGATTTAGTAGTAATTTATAGGATAGAGGTGAGATGAGAAAGAACACAACGAACTTTAGTGTAGATTAGAAAATCATCGGAGGGAAAATATCTGAGGATAAAAGGAAGGTGAAAACATTTGCACCGACCCGACCCGACACTATATTAAGAAACATTTTAAAGAAAACCCTTGAGCATAAAGCCCAGGCCAGGGGCCCCTTTAATTACTCACATTATTTGACTGATCACCACGAGCAGACACTAAAAAGTGATAAACAAAGATGGTTATGTCGGCGATCCACAGTTGGCCAACCAGAGGTAGAGTCCTTCGTTACGGGCGCGCCGTGATTGGCTCTCTGGATCACGCGACCACTACCTCCGACTACCGAATAGAACACGGAGAGAACAAGGGCGGGAATATTTCAAAATGAGCATATCACTCACGCTGCAGCCTTTTTTCAAAAAATTGGGGGCTTGCGCCCCCAGTGCCTCCCCCCCCCCTATGGACCGCCTCTGCTCTTAAACAGTCTTAAGTATTGGTTCAACGCCAAAAAAAATGATCCTGAATCAGGCCTTGAAAGAATGAAAAGTCGAAATTCGCTAAAGATAATTGGTGAGCTCCGCCGCACTTCTAAAACAAACTTTACATTAGCGTGTCGTTTATATTGCACGACTGTAAAGCTCTCGTTTGTTTACCTGCAACAAAACTAATGGTGGCTTATTTTGGAGCATAGTTGACGACACAAACCACACTATTCTCAAACCATTGTTCAAAGGCCCTTGTTATTTAACTGTCGCCTTTTTGATGTCATTCACTCCCCCTCTGAGTGATTTCAGATCTCCGTTTCAAATTTTTTTACCAACAAATTAGACGCCAATTTCGCAACAATGAACCGAATTCCATCCAATATCACATTCCGGTTCCGTGATATGACAATGGACAACAAAAACAGTAAATGCTTGCTCGGTCTGACAACGCTGGTGGTATTGTACGCTGTGGAAGGCGGTTGGTGGTCTGATTGAAAGTGAACTTATTTTCTTAGCGCGGTGTAGTTTGTGGCGTCTCCTGAGTCTTCAATGAAGAAGGCAAGAAAAATAATACCATTTTTATCTACCGCTAAATTATAAAACTCGAGATTTTTTTCTGTCCCTAGTCTACATTTGATATACTGCACTCAAAGATTAATATCAGAAAGGACGAAGCTCCAAGAGAGTGTAAGTCACAAAAGGTCTTAGGAGCCCCGGGGAGAACTTGACCAATTTTCTTTTTTTAATTCAACGAAACAATTGACCTGGTAGCACGGGCAACATTATAAATCAAGCCTCATTACTTCGGATCTCATGAAGATTTCAAAAATGATTTGCTAACCATCGAGAATTTCGCTCGTGAAAATACCTGACTTCTGACTGTGTCCTTTGATAGGCGGAAGCTTTGCCTGAAGATGCTCGTTGGTGCGTCGAATGGGTCGCAAGAATCCCTAAATCTTTTGCTACTCACTCTGAAATCGCGGATGGCTTGATTTCTCTCTCGTTCCTCCGCCTCTAGCGCCATTTCATTATAAATCAACAGATATGCCGTAATAATATAACTCAGCAGCAGAACACCAAACTCACACTTCAAACGAAACACCTTCAAATAAGGACGAATGAACGATTCTAAACTAGCCGGTAACGGAAACAGACGAAAACGACGCTTCGAATGCGCGATGCTTTGTTATAGTATCTATAGATCGATAACTTCGATCGATTTGAGGCGGTATAACGATGGCTCTTGAAAGTAAATGATCGGCCTGCTGAACGGCTCTCGCTAAAATTCACTTTCATGCGGGAACAGGTCCGCTCCGTCATATTTTCTTGACTGTACAAATGTTTCGACAGGTTCCCTCGCTCCTCAAATGCTGAGTAAACCTGTAAGGTTTTCTGAAACAAGGCTTAACAGTGTAATACTTACAAAAGAAATTTTGCGACAACTACCATTTGATTATACTGGCCATTTTGATGATGCGAAAGAGCAAAAAATCTCAGGTCTTGCGATAGTTGACCGCTTTTTTTTCTTTTTTTTCTATGATCCTTATCATTTTTTTTAAATAATCAATAGTAATGATCATCATTAATGATTTCATGTTTTTCCTTTCTTTGTTTCAAATCAAAAATTCTCCGTCACACTTTACCAGGCTTAGGACTGGCGACATACATTGGTTCTGAGTTTTAAAAATTCAAAATAATGTCTGTGGGCGTATACACAGCTTGCGGCTTTCCTTTGGAACTTTTCACAAACTCCATGTTGATGTAATATAAAAAGTAACAAATGGTACGTCAAAGCTCATAAAACTCTAAGAACACTCACAAAATCTACTCTAACAGAAACAATAACAATGAACTTTTGTTTTCCGTCGTAAATTATGAGTTTTCTCGTACCTGTGCTTTTTTTATGATAAGCATAGTATCGATGGTCATAATCAAATTAAAACTTGAAATCTAAATCTGTTTTACTATGATTACTTCTCATGGTAAAATGTAAGGGCAACCTAGCATTACTTCAAAAAAATCTGGCAACTCTTACTGATGCATTCTTCGAAGCTCTAAAATTATACAATCCTAGCTCGTATGCTCTCTGCAATTTTCCGCATTCTTTCAGACACACTGTAAAATACGCAACTTGGTAGATCTCCTACTCCTGTTCGGTCATAATCTCGCGTTTTTTTTTTTTTTTTTTTTTTTTTTTTTTTTTTTTTTTTTTTTTTTTGTGTCGTTACTATAATAATTAGACAGGAGTGCTCAAGTCGAAGATCTTGTTTGCGTCATTTCATGGCATTCAGTTGCGCTCAGGTGGGAGCACATCTCTTCTTCAATATTTATGAAAAGTTCGAATGAACGAAATCAAACTACTCTGTGCTCTGTTTCTGTACTCTGGAAAGCCGAACTACTTTCATCCTTTGAAACTTATTATTATTTTACCTTCGAAACAGGCATAATACCCTACCCTATAAATAATACGAGATCAAATATAAGGGACGTCCACAAAATAAGTTCGTCCCCCCCCTTATTTACAAAAATCTTACATTTACGAAGAGTGTTCAACAAGTAAGGATCCCTTCTCTAAAATCCACAAAAATGGACCGATTTTGAAAAATGAGAGCTTAAAATTTTTGTCAGAATATGCTAAATCTAAATGTTTAACTTTCAAAGCAATAGGATATGATGCAGCCGCACACGGGCCGCGGCCGGCGTGAGAATGCAGAAACGCTTTCCGAATTCTGCGCTGCTTAAAATCCGACCGAGTCGGCGGGAGCGCACTACGCCGCGGCACGGTTAAGCGGCCCATGTGCGGTCGTATCTTATCCGATTGCTTTGAAAGTTATATTTCTAGATTTAGTATATCCTAACAAAGATTTTAAGCTCTCATTTTTTAAAATCTGTCCATTTTTGTGGATTTTAGAGGAGGGGGTTACTTACATTATTGAACACTCTTCGACCCCTCGCACATGGATAACCAGTGGCGGATGCACGGGGGCACGCCCCCTCCCCCCCCCCCCCCAGAAGCCTCAAATTTGACTTTTTTACTAGAAAATAGCCCGAAATTGCTTCCACCGACGCTTCAAATTTTAAAATTTTACAGGCGTGCCCCCCTCCCCCCCCCCCAGAAAAATTGTCTGAATCCGCCACTGTGGATAATACTTACTAGAAAACGTGTCTAGTCTTTTTCTACGTAATCGCCAGTGATCTCAATACATTTTTGTATACCTGAAAAAATGCTTTGAAATTTTGTCCTGGTCCTTTGGTCTAACCTTAGCAATGGGAGCACTTGCAAGGGTCTGAAATTTTGTGTTTTTTTTATTTTTTTTATAAAGAAAAAGAAAGTGCTCGGTGAGCTGAGAACAAAGATGCCTTTGGTTTCTAATTAAGTCCCAATGTTCCGAAGATGAGATTTTGGCCCAAAATCCATTGTTTTAAAGGGGAATTTTTCGTAGTAACGTCGCTACGCACACGATTTTTTTTTATAACTTTACTCGTATTTATCTCCAAAAAAACCGTGACCCCTAAGAAAAAAACAAAGACACCATTGCCCTCAGCTCATCAAATAGTATCATTTCCCTTATCAAAAAAACGCAACATTTCAGACGCTTGCAACTTCCCCATTGCCTGTTTGTTACATCATAATCATCACTGCCTTTTCAAGGTTTTATGTCCCTCCTCCTACTGGTACATGGGTGGATACAGGGAATTGTCTTTCTCTCTCTCCTCCCATTTGAAAACGTGCGTTAGAAAAAGACAGAAGAGGGGGCCAAAGTCACGTGATGGCCCCCTCTGCTATCCTTTTCTAACACATAAATTCAAATGGAAGGAGAGAGAGAGAAAGACAATTCCCTGTATCCGCCCATGTTCTGGTAATCTCAATTTTCCTATTATATACATACTTGCCGTTCTCTTTAGTGATACGCGGCGGGATTCTATAACGTCTCGTCTGCCTCACTCTTATTCAAATATTTACATTTTATAAAATTAATCAAAATCCATTGTGCTTCCTCTATTATCTCCCGGATCATCTTTTATTAGTACAAGAGTATACTTTTCTTCTTTTCCCGCTTCGTTCCTCACGCACGCATCTATTGAAATCTCTAGCACGCGCAAGCGGCGGATAGTATACACATCGGCGGATACAGACATGTCTCTCTCTCTCTCTCTCTCTCTCTCTCTCTCTCTCTCTCTCTCTCTCTCTTTCTCTCTCTGCTCATTTAAACACACGTGTTAGAAAGAGATAGGAGAGGGGGCACACACTTGACTTGTGCCGCTTGCCGCTATCTCTGTCTCTTTCTACCATATGCGTTCAAATGGGTGAAGAGAGAGAGAGAGAGGCTAATTCCTGGATCCGTGAGTGAGTATACAATATACATAGTATATACCCCACTTGTCGACGACTGACAGTGCCGGGTCGCGACCTCACTAGCTTTTGACCCTCCCCCCCCTTCCCCATTCCAATGAACCGCCCTTCTCTTTACTCGGTGGTATGAGTCCTGAATTTTTTTGGATCGCGCGCGGCGATCGTGCTGCGATGGAGGCGAACGGAAGGACGTATCGTTAAATCTGACAGCGTTGTATTTTATGAATTTAAACCCGTGCGAAAAAGGTCGAAGTCTATAGGCACACTGAATTCCTCAATCTATCACATAGATATTTGAATTGTAAAACGCACCGTTGTCAGAATTAATTCAACGTCTCTCAGATGCGATAGTGTAGAGTATTCGGACGTGATAGGCAACCGTGCACCTCGAAGTCAAATCTAGATCCAAAAAATGTAACTTTTTGATTGCAAATTGAATAAAAAAAAGCAAGTTGCACAATTTTTATTTTTTATTTATTTGTTTTCCCCCTAAATAAGTTCATACGAGGAGTCAACCCTGCACTGCGAAATCAAATCTAGATCTTTGAATGTAGTGTATAAAACTGCGGTAGACTGAATAAATGAAGGGCTGCTCTTAGTCGCTCTAATGTGTTTATCGAAAAATATACCTCTGTATAACCAGGTATCCCTCTGCCACATTCGATAAGCTATCGGCTGATTGAAATAAGTCGATAAAAGTTGATAGCTTATCGAATGTATAGCGGAGGGATACTTGGTTATAGAGGTATATTTTTCTCTAAATAATGAAGAGGGACCAATAGCAGCCCTTCATTTTATTCAGTCTACCAGTTGTATCCACTGATTTCAAAGATCGGCCTGTGCTGGTTGTTAAATGGTTAAAATCGGCACCATATTTGCGCTCGCTGGTCTAAGATTTATTTTCAATGGGTCTGTTGCAAACTTTTGCTGAAGCGCTATAGAGTGTTCAACCCCATGTAAAATCGCGTAAAAAGTTAATTGGCGGCATCAGAAAGTCATGAAATGCTATAAGAAACTCACAAGAGACGTTTAATGAAATCCAAGATGGCGGAAAAATATCGAGCAACTTGTATGCATGCACCAAGAACATCCAAGGATAGCCAACCTCACAATACCGATCGCACCCAATCACAACGTAAATAAACACATAACCTCTGAAGCTTCGAGGATGTCAACGTTGGCAATCCTTGGACGTTAAAGGTGCATGCATACAGATTGCTCGATATTTAACCGCCATCTTGGATTTCATTAAACGTCTCTTGTTAGTTTATTATCGCATTTCTTGACTTTCTGTTGCCATCAATGGACTTTTCGGACGATTTTACATACGATGAAACACTCTTTATCGTTGTAGCAAAAGTTTGCAATCGACCCATTGTTTTGAAATCCGGCAACAGTGCGTTAAGTTCGAGTTGCCACGCCACGCCACGCCACGCCATGGCGCGCCACCGCAGATTTTTATCCCAAAATGAGTTTGCAAAACTTCAACTCTCGCCCTTCCAATTCACAGTGCGATGCCGACGACGCGACGCGACGCTTGTCGACGCCCGCACTGACACGCGCGGGTAATATTCGCACTCGCAGCGCGCGCTCCCGCTTCGCTGAGACGCTGATTGGTCTCTCGATCCTAAAACAAAGTAGGAGTCATCATCCTATAAGCCCCTCCTAGCCCTCACTCCATAATTCATTTCAATATGCGCGCAACAGGTATTATATTATTTCTTAACCAAATTATAAGGACATTGACGAACGGGAAATCTTTTACTGTACAGGGTGCTTTTTATAAGTAGCATGTGAACGTTGCAGAACCAGTGTGATTCCTGAACCGAATAATAATAGTAGTAATAATGGATCTGTTGCATACTTTTGCTACAACAATATAGAACCTTGATTCTTATGTAAAATTCGGCAAAAATAATGATGCGTACATTAAATACGTTCAAAATCCACTCATTAACTCAGGAAATCACTTCAATTTCAAACAGCCCGCGCCACACTAGACACTATTTGCACCGGTATACTACTACATAGACGGAACCACCGTGCATAAGTAAACAACATCGTAACTACAAAATGATGGAATTCCCTTATAAATTACATGAACTATTGGCTGCATTTGCTGTCTGGTCTTTTCGGTTTATCAAAGATTACAAAATATAAATAATAAAAGAAATTTACACGAAATAATAAAAGAAATGTACGCATATAATCGAAACATTCAAATGTTTGTAAGTTCTGTTCATGTTTACGTAAACGAGATGGTTTCATCTATGTAGTTATAAGTCGGTGATATAGTGTCTAGTGTATAGCGCGGGTTGCTTGAAATGGAAGGTATTTTCTGAGTTAATGAGTGGATTTTGAAAGTTTTTAATGTGCGCATCGTTATTTTCGCCGAATTTTACGTTAGAAACAATGAGTTATATTGATGTAACAAAAGTACGCAACAGACCCATTGCTGCTAACGGAAAACATAGTGCTGATTACCATTGCAACGGCCAAGTTTTACAATGCTCAAACTATTGCAGTATTCGAGGACAGTCTTCACGATTGGTTCAATGAAAAAGTAAATGACCCGCCTACATTCATTTTATGAGACCTTCTTTCGATAACCACCTCAATAGCATATACTTATACAGGGTGTTTTTTTTATCTCCCCCCCCCCCTGGTTTTTTTTCTTGCTAATTGAGATAAAATGTTGCGGTTTGGACTATTCTTCATCATTTTGGCTGAATTTTCTTTTTTTGGGGTCGAAACCCCCCCAGCCCCCCTAGGGGGGCCCCCAGGGGGGCTATCTCAAAAATTTCAAATGGCAACCCCTATCTTGTGATACATCGTTCGAAAGGGCATAAAATTCTAAGACTTTTGGCGCAAACCGGAAGTTGATATCGTTTTTCGTTTTCGATATATCGAATTTCAAAGTTCGATTTGGACCCATTTTCAAAAAATCGTTACTCCACTTTGGAAAGTCGGAATTAAAAAAACTATGGGTCCAAAATACTCTAAAAAGCAAGTACTTTTCAGATAACGAAATGGTTTTGACATAAAATTTGATTTTAGAGCCCCACATTTTTTTTAAAAATTTTGCCCCTAAAAGTGGCTATCTTGAAAATTCCCTTCCACGACCCTTATTGAATGATGCGTCGATCAAAAAAGCATAAAAAACTGAACATTTTGGCGCAATCCGGATATCGATATCGTTTTTCGTATTCGAGATATCGAATTTTAAAGATAGGCGAAAATTGAATTTTTAATATTCGATATCTCGAATACGAAAAACGATATCGATATCCGGATTGCGCCAAAATGTTCAGTTTTTTATGCTTTTTTGATCGACGCATCATTCAATTAGGGTCGTGGAAGGGAATTTTCAAGATAGCCACTTTTAGGGGCAAAATTTTTAAAAAAAATGTGGGGCTCTAAAATCAAATTTTATGTCAAAACCATTTCGTTATCTGAAAAGTACTTGCTTTTTAGAGTATTTTGGACCCATAGTTTTTTAATTCCGACTTTCCAAAGTGGAGTAACGATTTTTTGAAAATGGGTCCAAATCGAACTTTGAAATTCGATATATCGAAAACGAAAAACGATATCAACTTCCGGTTTGCGCCAAAAGTCTTAGAATTTTATGCCCTTTCGAACGATGTATCACAAGATAGGGGTTGCCATTTGAAATTTTTGAGATAGCCCCCCTGGGGGCCCCCCTAGGGGGGCTGGGGGGGTTTCGACCCCAAAAAAAGAAAATTCAGCCAAAATGATGAAGAATAGTCCAAACCGCAACATTTTATCTCAATTAGCAAGAAAAAAAACCAGGGGGGGGGAGATAAAAAAAACACCCTGTATGTAGAAAAAGACAATTGCGGTGTACTTTGTTTGAAACCGTGTGGTCTAGTATATTTGGCACACTAAAATATTCTCTTTGTGCAAGACAGGACCATATTCAAGAGAAAAATACCACGATTTACTGATTTAAGCTCTTTTTTTTTTACCTTCAACGGTTATTTATAACATATCTAGCAATTTGCTATTTTTCGGGTTTTTGGCCTCGTTTATCTATTTAAGTTTCAAAACTTGTTTTCCTCCGATGCTTCAATTGGCCGTGTAATACTCAAGAGGAGTAATGAATGAATCGACACAGATGTGTAAAATAACTTGATCGTGTCTCTCCTTCAATAAGTATTCTACCCTCAATTCCATCATCACGCTGAGGTTGTCAAACTGTACAGAAATGAATTATTTATTCAAGATGGATAGGTTTGTTTATTTTTCTTTTAAAACTCTTTTTGACGTATGTTTTTATTGCATTTTTACGGCATTCTAATAAATATTTCTACCGGAGCAACAGTCAAATCTCCAAGTTCTGGACTATGATATTTTAGTACTGAGAAAAATTTATTGGTGCCGTACCAAGACGTTTGTTTAATCATTACCTAACGAACGAATCCTTTTATATCGAACTAACTCGCGATACGATAAAATTTCTAGGTAGCACAACACAATAGTCTCAACAACTGTCATTTGTTATGATTTACGCACAGAATTTGAACTTCCTGAGTTTTTCGACAAAATTTTCTCAATGACATGGAATATGCCAATAAGCTGTGACGCAATATCCACGCGGTCGCGGGAAATCAACGTAGATAAAACCGAAAAGGTAGATAAAAAGGTGTTTTATTTTCTTTGGCAGCATGGGCGTCGCTAGAAAACTTTTCGGGGGGGGGGGGGGTTACCTGGAGAAGCCAGACTGCGCTCGCGCTGGAGGGGTCCGACGAGGAAAAGCGGCCTCTACTGAAATGGGTCTGTTGCAAACTTCTGTTACAACGATGAAAAGTGTTTCGTCGTATGTAAAATCGCCCGAAAAGTCCATTGGTGGCATCAGAAAGTCATGAAATGCGATAATAAACTCACAAGAGACGTTTAATGAAATGCAAGATGGCGGTAAAATATCGAGCAATCTGTATGCATGCACCTTTAACATCCAAGGATTGCCAGCGTTGACAACCTCGCAGCTTCAGAGGTTATGTGTTTATTTACGTTGTGATCGGGTGTGATCGATATTGTGAGGTTGGCTATCCTTGGATGTTCGTGGTGCATGCATTCAGGTTGCTCCATATTTTACCGCCATCTTGGATTTCATTAAACGTCTTTCGTAAGTTTTATACTGCATCTTATAACTTTCTGATGCCACCAATGGCCTTTTCGCGCGATTTTACATGAGAATGAACACTCAATAGCGCTGTAGCAAAAGTTTGGAAGACCCATTCTGACAGCACGGCAGCGCAGCGGCCTTCTTACAAATGCAGTGGGTCCGTAAGCTCAGACCTGACAACGCCGCTGCAGCATTCACGGTCAAGAAAATGAAAGAAAAAAGGAAATGTTCATGCTCTTACGATAAATAGTATCGGTAAAAACTCAATAACGGTACCCTATTTATGATTTATTTGATGATTAAAGTTGAATCGAGATCCAATCGGTCTCGGTCCTGCACAATCCATCCTCTTTCTCCCTCCCATCGCATCATCGCCCGCAGAATAGGAAGTCAGCGTTGACCGTGAGTCTTCGCGGACCGACGGAGAATCGCACTCATCGATCTCGAAGAAAGTGAACGCACCAGTAAATAGATATACATTATACGTACTCGACCCTTTACCATACCACTTACATCGGTAGGTATGTGCATGAATAAACGTACCCAGAAAGTATGCCCCTCTCTCTCCTACCATTTGAACGCGTGTGCTAGAAAAGGACGGCGGTGGAGGGGGGGGGGGTAAAAGTCACGTGTTAGCTCCTCTCCTTTTCTTACACATGTGTTCAAGTGGCCTGAGAGAGATATAGATAAATTCATGAATTCGCTTTATGAGTATGTGTTCTTGGTGTATCAAAACACATGGTTCTAAACAGAGTTGCTATACCTTCGTTTGAATACTAATCAGTAGCTCAACGGGAAATTATTTTTCTCTCTCTTTCCTCAAAAATACACGTGTTTAAGGCAAGGATAGACAAGGAAATAAAACCTCCCCTTTCGATCCTCTTTCTACCCATACATTCAAAGGGAAGGTGGAAGATATGGAAGAGATCCTGACCGTCTCAATCGAATGTAATAATCATTCTTGCTGATTCTCGTTTTATCTTAAATGGAGGTGGCTTTGGGGGTTCAAGCTCTCTAGCTTTTGAGGAAGGAGAGCTCCAAAGAAGTGACATAAAGAAGAGGAAAAAGATAGAAAATGGAAGAGAAAAAAATTAAAAAAAAAAAAAAAAAAAAAAAAAAAAAAAAAAAAAAAAAAAAAAATTGGTTTCTCTCTTCATTCAATTTTCTGAACAACTCCTCCAAACGAACCCCCTCCCCCACCAAAAATAGCAATTTACTATTAAGCCCCCCCCCCTACTTTTCGACCCACGGACAGCCATTGACTCTCCGCACGGAGAAAAAAACTTCCATTCATATGAAACACCGAGGGTGTTTTGTTCCAGTAACCGAAGTTTTCAGTTGTGAGTACCGAACTTCAGTTAGGAGTACCAACGTGGTTCAGTAGGAACGAAATGTGAGTCATAGTATTAGTCACACTTACCGAAATCTTCGGTACTCGTAACTGGAGTTCGCTACTCACAATCGAAGACTTTGGTTACTGTAACCGAACACCTCGGTGTTCCATATGAGCCGAAGTTCTGTTCTCATAACGGATTTTTTTTTTCTCCGTGCGCTTCTAGCTTATACCCAAGTTTAATGGGGCAGTTGCAAGGGTCTAAAATGTTGTCTTTTTTATCAAGAAAATAAAAGCACTTGATGACCTGAGAACAAAGATGCCTTTGGTTTCTAGTTAAGTCCCATTGTTCCGGCAGTAGCGGCTCGTGCAATCTGGCAACAGTTCTATTTTGCCATTTAAATCTGTGCTAAAAGATCGATTCTAGGTGAGGCACAGCGCCTCACCAAAGAATCGATTATTTTACATTGGTTTAAATGGAGGGAGTCCATTGTTGCCACATTGCACGAGCCGCCACTGTGTTCCGGAGATGAGATTTTGGCCCAAAATACATTGTTTTAAATGGGAATTTTCGCGTAGTGACGTCACTACCCGCACAATTTTTCACAACTTTACACGTGTGTATCTCCAACCGGGACACTTGGAAAAAACCAAAGGTACCATTGTTTCTAGCTCATCAAGCACTATCATTTTCTTGGTAAAAACACACAATTTCAGACCCTTGCAACTGCCCCATTCTCTAATTTTATCGAAATAGCGTATTTTGATTATCACCAAAATTTTAGTTTTAAGGATACAAGGAAAACATTTAACCATCCTTTAAAAGTAATTTTGGTGGCCCAAAATATAAGTTTTTCTCCGTGTGTATATCATGACGTCATCATCATTGTTTTAAATGGGAATTCCGCTTAGTGACATCACTACGCACACGACTTTTTACATTTTTATACGTGTGTATCTCCAAAACCGGGACACTTGGGTAAAAACCAAAGACACCATTGTTCTCAGCTCATCAAGTACTATCATTTCCAGGGCTGCCGTTTTGCGTATAATCAATGCTATTGTTCTATTCACCGATGATTCCACCGGTTGAGAAAAGATTACACAGTTCAGTTCAGTGTATGACTGTAACGCTCGAAAATACTCTGATCTGTAATATTTTCTTAATCGGTGGAAACTCCGTTGATTAATTAAAATATCCGCAAGTTTTTTAAAGTCATCGAGGACTCCACCGGTTGAGAAAAGATTACAGATTCGAGTATTTTAGTTTATTACAGTCATACACTGAACTGAACTGTGTAATCTTTTCTCAACCGGTGGAATCATCGGTGAATTGAAAAATAGCATTGATTATACGCAAAACGGCAGCCCTGATCATTTCCGTTACAAAAAACCCAACATTTCAGGCCCTTGCAACTGGCCCCATTTGGCAACGTCTATACCATGAAGTTACGAGCGCTAGGGCTGGTATAGAGTCTCTCGGGTTCGGATTCTCGGAAATACCCAGGGGCTTCCAGCAGTCGATTCTGATGCTGATGCTTCGCGACTGAGCCTGGAAACTTGGATGCATTCCGAGAGGTAGATGGTGGATGCTGTGCCGATGCCAATGATGCCGCTGGGACGATGAGCGCAAACGGAGGAGGGCGGTAGGGGTAGGGGTAGGGCTGGGCTCCCCGTTCATTGCAACCATAGTACAAAGTAACAAAGTACACCCGAGAAGAGAAGAGCTTTGAGCCAGCGTTACGCTCCGTTGCGTCCCGGCCCCGTCCATCCAATGCGATCGACGCGACGCGACGCCCGCCCGGCGTCGATAGCGATCCACGCGTATCGACAGCAGTAGCGCGAGCGGCGCGCGGCATCGCCCTCGCTGTGTGCCCTTGGCTATAGGGGCTCCCTCTCCACCCCCCCCCCCCTTCCTCCTCCTCCGGTCAGGAATCCACCGTTCATCGAGATCAATAGCAGCAAGGTATAGAGATGAAAACTAGGCATGGATCTATTCTGCTTTCGCAGAGACTCATGGGAAACAAAGGGCCCTACACTGAAAAAACAGGAAGTAACGCTTTGCGCTGAAAAAAATACCTATGTGCTAAATTGAGGTATGCACTTATATGTAGTTAAAATTATGGACAGCATTTAAAGACAGTTCGTTTTACTATACTTATAATTTTTTAAACTACATCCATGCTCTGTTCCTGCGTTCAGGAATTCACCGTTCATCAAACTATTCACTTAGTTAAAATCATGGACAACCCTTAAGGTGATTCTATGGCAAACTTCTGAAAATTTTAATCTGATAGATGGCGTTCCTTGTCGCTGGCTCCGAAAATAGCCGTTTTTTGACGGTTTTCGGCTGTTTTCTCTGAGCAGACGAATATAAGAGACGAAAAATTGGAATGTCAGCACCTGCTTAATTTTTTGCTTGATTTTTTGAGCCACCAACGGGCCGAATTGGTTCTAAAATAAAGGTGAAACTATGCAAAGAAAAAATCAAGTGTAATTTGGAGTTGTATCAGCAAAGATTACAGGTTTCGGTTTCACCTGTAATCTTTGCTGATACAACTCTATATAACACTTGATTTTTTCTTTGCATTGTTTCGCCTTTACTTTAGAACCAATTTGGCCCGTTTATGGCTCAAAAAATTAAGCAGGTGCTGACATTCCGATTTTTTGTCTAATATTCGTCTGTTCTGAGAAAACAGCTAAAAACCGTCAAAAACGGCAATTTTCGGAGCCAGCGACAAGTAATGCCATCTATCGGATTAACATTTTCGGGAGTTTGCCATAGAATCACCTTAAAGACAGTTAGTTTTACTATACTTATCATTTTAAAATTACCTCCGTGCTGTCTTCCTCCTTTCGGGAATCTACCGTTCATCGAGATCAATGACAGCAAGTAGGTGAAAACTAAGCATGGGTACCGCAAGGCAAATTTCTCGGTGCGCCACTGTCTTTATTTATTTGTTTTTTCTTTTTTTTTTTCTTTCTTTCTTTTTTTTGCGTTACTATTAATACATGCTTAGATATCTTAATTCAAACCTTGAGTAATAAAAGGAGTCTATGGATGCGGGACTGCGGGTCCATTCCGCCAGTTAATTGTTCGTGGCGCGGCACTATTAGTAGTCTCGGAGTTTTTTCCACGAAAGTTGATTTTGTCGACTGATATTGGTCTTGTACATACATGAAATATACATGTATTCATACATCAGGAAGACTGAAATTAAGGAAGTTGAGTGAGTTCTCACTTCTTTAATTGCTCTAGACTCCTATTCCCATGATCCTCTGTGGAAGCTTCGTCGATGCTCGAATTCAGAATTATTAGAATGGAGTAAACGGTGTCACAGCGCTTACTTTCATCCTCCAATAGAGTCCATGCGCCTTGCATTGAATCGAGTCTTGTGAGAAAATGCCTCTCTCCCGTATAATATATTATTTTGCTCTCAAATCGTTGCTTGCACGCGCTCGCGCATGATCGTCTGAATTTCTCATCGTAAGTCTGAGACTCCTTGCTGAGAAGTGACTTTGCATGAATAATTTGAGCGCGCGCCTCGAATTTTCGCGCGTCTAGAGCAGTCATATTCTCCACGGGGTGTTTCAAAAAAGGATGGAGGTGCTTCATAAATTAATACCTTTGGAGCTAATGGTCAAAATCGATGCACTTGTTAACTGAACAAAACCTTCTTATATGTATAGGTGAAGCGTGGCGTTGTTAAAACAGATACCATGGGCGTCGCGTACTATATCCGTATTTTTTTACTTTCTCCACGCTTTGTCAAAAGCGATTCTGCGCCCCGGTTTAATGCTCCAAATTTCATTTTTTCGACGATTTTCTATTAATCTATTTATATTTATATCAATGGTATTTATAAGTAATTGGGTGGTACGACAAAATCCTGCTGCGAGGATAGTATTAGATCAAATTCATTGTTTGGGTTCTACCAAGTGAGTAATTTCTCACACAGGTTATTTATCTCTTTAAAATTAAATTTGTTAGCCTTGTGAGGGTGGAGGTAAACGTAAATCTGCGAATGAAGATCCGCTCCAGAGATTAAATTGAAAAAAAAGTAGAAAGATTTAGATTAAGTAGAAAAGAAAGATGTGGAGGAGAGAAATAAAACCTTGTGGGAAGTAGAATAGTACTTACTTCGCGATTTTTATCAAGGTTTGTTTGAATGATATTAATTTGACATCCGTTCTGTCCGCGACTGCATAGCTAAGCCACGTTGCCGCTTCGACTTTGAATTGTTTCTCTTTTCTACATAATGGGTCTGTTGCTAACTTTTGCAACAGCGCTATAGAGTGTTCAATCGCATGTAAAATCGCGTGAAAAGTCCATTGGTGGCATCAGAAAGTCATGAAATGCAGTATGGAACTCACGAGAGACGTTTAATGAAATCCAAGATGGCGGTAAAATATTGAGCAACCTGTATGCATGCACCACGAACCGAACACCCAAGGATAGCCAACCTCACAATATCGATCATACCCAATCACAACGTAAATAAACACATAACCTCTGAAGCTGTGAGGTTGTCAACGTTGGCAATCCTTGGATGTTGAAGGTGCATGCATAAAGAAGAGAAAAGAAGAAGAAAAATCGGGAGCTTTAAGTGTAAAACCTCGTTTGGACCCTTCTTTAATCTCCTACTATACATATATTATGACTGATTTCATTGATGCTCTGTACTATATTATTCCAATTTTGATTTGACTAATGGTTTTTCTTTTTTTTTGTCTATGTTTCAGGTAAGCATTACGAAGTTCTTTATGAAAAAAAAAAAAGATTATCTATTTTCTTGGTGAGGAAATTTTCCATCGTTACTACATTAATTATTCAACTGACAATTTGCTTTAAGCTATAGATAGAGTGAAGTTTGGTGAATTGAAGTACGCCTCCTTTGCGGCAGTGGCGGCTCGTGGGCTTTGGTACTGGGGAGGCTGTGGGGGGTTCTGGGGGGAGCCCCCCTCAGCAGGGGAGGGATGGGAGGAGGGGTTCCCCCAGAAACAAAACACACAAACACGAAAACAAGCAGGCGCGGCTGGTCCGGCGACTGGCATGACGGTTATCCGGCTACTGGCTCGGCAACGCTGCGGGAGTCGTGGAGGATAGCAGCCTCCGATACCTTCGTTATAGTGCGTGCACAGTCCTTGCTTGGCTGTGTGTGTGTGTGTGCCGAACTCCACTTGACTGACTCGACCGACTCTCGGAGAGTCTGTGACTCGTCTAGAGGCACAGACTCCGGCACTGCTGACTGCTGTCGTTTCGCGACTAGGGTTACCAACTGGCAATTTGAAAAAGCCGGACTTTCGGCCGCAAAAAGCCGGACTTTTCGTCAAAAAGCCGGACATTTCGAAGAACGGAATTTCGCAAAATTTTCGGCACCTGAAAGACATAAACTAAGCGTTTTCGTTCGAAATAATCAATGTTAATGTGATTTATCGCGCGTCGTGCGCGAAGCATATCGGATCCCTCGAGATTCGCGACTTCGGTACTCGTTAATGACGCCAAGTCGTGAATTTGCGGCGGTAGCAAACCTCTTTTCTCTTTTTTTTTTTTTTTGTCCCTTTTTCCTCCTTTTTTTCCACATTTTTGGGCCTTATATCATTAAACTCAAAAAAGCCGGACATTTTCCGAAATTTCAAAAATCCGGCTGGAAGCCGGACAACGGTGCCAAAAGCCGGACGGTTGGTAAGCCTATTCGCGACTCTGAAATTTCGTTCCCCGCCCGCTTATAACTTCCTTTTCTTGCGCTCTCTCCTAGTGAAGATTGACTCAAGTTTTAGAGTCACGGACATTGTGATTGCCTAATTTTAATATGTTGTCTCTCGTTACTACCTTGTCGACGTTATTTTTTCTTCCCTCTGAATGTCTGGGGAGGCACAGCCTCCCTTGCCTCCTTAGGCGAGCCGCCACTGCTTTGCGGATATAACTCACCGCGAAATGCACTAAGCATCGGTGTTATTTTTAACTTAATTTTAATCCATATTTCAATGACTTTTCTCATTAATTTCATTTATAGTGCGCTCCTCAATGGCATTGGAAACGCTAATCTCAAAAATTACATCATTTTCTACCCAACTTGTCCCAATTATACGCATATCCTATACTTACGCATTTTCTGCGAGAAAGATAAAATCATGGAAAAACAAGGTTACTTCGATGAAAACTAAGACCAAATTCGAACTTTGCATGTCAATGGGGCTATTGCACACTTTTGCTATAAGCGATTTAATAGTCGATTATGGCGTAAAAACCTCAACAAATAACGATGGCGGGACTAAAAACTTCCAAAATCCACTCCTAAACTCAATAAACGCAGTTATTTGCGAGAGCGTAATGGTGGCCGAAGGCACTAACAATGGGAGATTCCCATCTAACAATTCTGAAACTCCATCAAGAAGTGACCAATAAGAGACTACTTTCATTTGACACCGGTGTCACTTGGTGTTGCGGTACCATTCATCGGATGTGGATCATCACTCTGATGACTAGTTACTCTGTGAATCATCCTTGTCAGCATAGAAATAGTGACGAAATGAAGATAGGAATCTCCCATTGTTAGTGCCTTCGGCCACCATTACGCTCGCGCAAATAACTGCGTTTATTGAGTTTAGTAGTGGATTTTGGAAGTTTTTAGTGCCGCCATCGTTATTTTTTGAGGTTTTTACGCCACAATCGACTATTCAATCGCTTATAGCAAAAGTGTGAAATAGCCCCATTTACTGCAGATGACTTGTAAAACGTACAAATGTAGGTCTAATCAATAGAAAACCCCCTTATTTTTGAATCTAGGGACCCTTGTTTGGTGCGCTCACTAAGGGGCGGACACCTATGTCGTTAAAGCGTGAAAATCCTTGAATTGCGATCCGATGGGATTAGCAGTTCCTGCCGATACACGAATGATTTACCTAAATTTCCAGTCACCGACACTTGTGTGATCAATCGAAAGTTCAACAATTTTACAACTACTATCGATCAAAACTAAACAATTTTGAAACTTTGATCGATCGAAACTATTATAATTTTCCCAATTCAGATTCTATGATCAAAATTAACCCTACAATAAGAAAGAAAAAAATACGACATTTCTCAGTCTCGATCGAAATTTTGACATTTTCAAAACATTTCGATCAAACAAGCCTACAGTTATCTGTCACTCATTCCTACTGGGGGGGGGGGGGGGGGGTTTGTCTCAATTTTGTCTACTACTCATGTCAGCTAAATTGACTGTGTTCTTTCGTAACAATAAAGAAATGATGGTCTTATCTTCAAAGAGCTTTGGCAATGATGCTTGATGTAGGTTCGATCTTACAGTGCGCATTTATCGATCTCGCTAAGATTCCGATCAAAGTTGACGTATGGGGCGCGAAATGTTTATTAATTTATCTCGAAAGCTGCTCGGTTTAAGAGAGTGACGAAGTGAACTTTTTCGCTGCGTATCAATAGCGAGCTCACTGATTGTTGATTACCCGCATTAACGGCAATTTTATCTGACTGTGGTCGATTAGATCTTAAAGTTGCGCTCTTTACTCCACGAATGACAAGATTAAAAGGCCATTCTGAACTTTCAGATTACAGAGACCCATTTGGTTCTTACATTGGTTTGCATGTGTCTTGCTTAGTCGACTTATAAGAGGGAAACATCGATTGAAATGGGAAAAAAAAATTCATCGGACCCGTCAAGAGCCAACCGGCGCTCTTTGCAGTTATTATAACTAGAGTCCCTATATACTGTGAGAGTTGCGCCAATATCGAATCAATTTCTGATTGGCTCTCAGATTTAGGCTGGTCACGAATAAAGTCCCAAGAGGTTAATGCAAATGGCAGAGGGTTTGTTTACTTTTTGCGCACTAGCTTTCATTACACATTTGAAGTAATAGTGACTGCAGTAATTATTGTTAATTTTTCCTCTGCTTGAACGTTATTCTGGAGAACATTATCCCTTTCAATAACGAGCGTTATTGTCGAGAATCTGAACCTAACCTATAATAAGAGATAGCGAAAAAGCGGCAACAGCGCAGAGGCTAATGGTCATCCGCCTTTTGCAATTTGCCTCTTGGGGGCTCCATTGATCCGCTTCTTCTTTTTCATTTTGCGAGACTTGGCGCAGCTCTCATAGTATATAGGGACTCAAATTCTAGCTCACCCCCCCAACCCCTTGGCCTTCCCCCTCCACGGCACATCCCTGGATAAAGCTCCGAGTGGCGAGGCGTGCAATTTGGCAACGGTCCTTTTTCCCATTGAAACACATCAGAAAGGTCGAAATGCAGCCGATGACTGAAGCGTTCGACCTCTTTGGTGAATTTAAATGGAGGAAATACATTGTTGCCAAATTTCACGCCTCGCCACTGAAAACAACCTCTTATTATCCATTTTGTGCTCTCATATTAAACATTCAAAGGGAAAATAAGAAAGATAGAAGAGATCCAGGACTGCGCTACTGTGCTGCCCTTTTGCCGTCACTCTCAATTTACAGGGACTCTATTTGACATAGAATGGAGCTACCGCTCGGCTCTGGTAGCAGAAATCGGTACGAAATGCTGGTATTTGCTTTGAAATATGCTTTAGCCAACACGTCTTTGGTTATTACATGTATTCTACGATTAAGTAATCTTCGAGTGTAGGTCTGTGTTAAAAGCGGGAGAGCTGGCAACCTGCGGGGGCATCGGGTATACTGTCCGGGTCAGTCGGCGGGGGGCGCGGGACGTCTGATTAACGAGTCAGCGCAGCGTGGAGCGGAGTGTGGCGTGTCGCCTAGCTCGCGCGGCGCGGCGCGGTCACCGCTTCTCATCGGTGCAACAGCATTTAAAGGTGCTAGTTGAGATGTGAAGCCGAACAAGGAACAATAGTAGCTTTGACTTCTACATCTGTTTGGAATGCATCTCATCCCAGAGTTGCCGCTCTTAATTTCACCTCATTACTATCCTCGGAGATCGGTCAATCGGGGGGGGGGGGGCTAATATTATAATACAGGGACCAAATAATGTTAGGTCCCGAGCATTGAATTGCGTGCATCTTGCGTGCGGTTTAGACCAATCAGAAAGCTTACGCACGGTCATGTGACCGTACGTAAGTTACGCTCGGGACCTAACAATATTTGGTCCCAGAAGTCCATTCAAAGTAGCTGTATCATGTCCCCTTAAAGAATATTGCATTACTGTTAACTTCCACCCAGTAACCAAAGTGCAAGGAAAAAGAAGACTGATTCAATTTACCATCTGTATATCTGATTTTGGAGTCTGCTAGCAAATATGGTAAATTTTACAAGATTACTGTAAAATGTACCAACATGATAACTCAATTTACCACAAGGTAAGCTGTATTTACCACGTAAGGGTGAAGTTCACGATACTTGCTTGCAGACGCCAGAATCAGCTATATGCAGATGGTAAATCCTACCAGTCTTTTTCCGTGCAGCAACTCGGCAGAAATGGATCGTAGCTTTCGTTTGTGCGATGTGGCAACAACGGATTCTCTGCATTGAAACCTACGTAAAATAATCGATGTTCAGGAGATTTACTAAATCCCTGAGAAATCGAAACAAAGGCGCCTAGGTTCAAACAGCATAAATACATGCTTACCAAGTAACACAAGCCGCCACTGTTGTTTTTTTTGTTTTTGTTTTTCTTTTTCAAACATTGGACAACAGTTGCATTTCGTCCCCTTAAACGCATGAAAAATATCGAATTATCGAGGAATCGGCGATGGTGATTACTTTCGCATTCGAATTTTTTTATAGGTTCCAACCAGGGCTGCCGTTTTGCGTATAATCAATGCTATTTTTCTATTCACCCATGATTCCACCGGTTGAGAAAAGATTACACAGTTCAGTTCAGTGTATGACTGTAATGCACGAAAATACTCTGATCTGTAATATTCCCTTAACCGGTGGAAACTCCGTTGATAAATTAAAATATCCGCAAGTTTTTCAAAGTCATTGACGACTCCATCGGTTAAGAAAAGATTACAGATGCGAGTATTTTAGTTGATTACAGTAATGCACTGAACTGAACTGTGTAATCTTTTCTCAACCAATGAAATCATCGGTGAATTGATAAATGCGATTAATTATACGCAAAACGGCAGCCCTGGACACTAAACTGAACTGTGTAATCTTTTCTGAACCGGTGGAATCATCGGTGAATAGAAAAATAGCATTGATTATACGCAAAACGGCAGCCCTGGTTCCAGCTGACAAAATGCATATGCCAAGTTGCCAGATCGCAAGTTTCACCTCTGCCGAAGGTAGATTCTTTTCGATTCTCTTTTGTATAAGCGACGGATACACCACACACTTCACGAGAGCGACGATTGAGGAGCCGTCACAGGCTTCACCGCAATTCAATGTGTTACCGGTCAAGCCGGTAAAAATTGTCCGTAAGGCAACGTCGGTACGGCAACGCGAGGTCAGGTTAGGCGCGTTTTATCGAAAACATAAATAAACGCGCGGGAGTAAGAGCGCCCCGTCCCCCGTTTCCCGCCGTTCTAACCCCCACCCTTTCGTGCCTCATCGAGACAACGAATTTTGACTTTCTCTCAAGATCGACGAGACGGCGACCGACCTGCTCCTGCGCTCCATACGATTCGCGGGTTCCCAGGGAGCCTTCCTCCCTTCCCTGCCCCCTCCAATACCCCTCCCTCCTTCCATCCTTCCTTACTGCAGAGTGCAGACAACTTATCCTCGGGCGGGCGGGCGCGGTGACCCTGGTGGTTCTGGTGGTACTGGGCTCTCTGGCAACCGGCCGAACCAACCACGCACTCTCATTATCAATCAGTGAACTCTTAACATCGATCCATTCACGCGTAAAGCCGCGGCCGCAGCGTGAGTAAAGTCGTGAGTGTGTATTTTATGAATTGATGGCATCTTGCGCAAAACTAAAAAAAAAAAAAAAAAAAAAAAAAAAAACGTCGGTCCCCCCCCCCCAATACAGCGACGGCGACGCATTTTGAAAAGTTGCGGTTTATCTCGCCGCGACGCTCTTTTGTCAGGCCCGGGAATTTATGGCGTCATTAATCAAACTATCGAAATTCTCACCTAAGTAATGTGATTTGCCTGTAAGCATGTGCATTTTGCATACACTTGTAAAGTAGAAAAAAAAAAAAAATGGATTACCATATTTTGCATACCATGTATTACATTTCAATATTGAAATGTATTAGCATTGGCGACCTTTGTCTTAGAAATAGTTGTTTTTTATGGCGTCAGTAATTAAGCTAATTATCGAAATTGCCACCGAAGTAATGTGAATTGCCTGTAAGCATGTGCGATCGTGTGAACGAGCGCGAGCGTGTGCTTTAAGGAGAGAAATAAAAAGTAGAACACCGTATTGCATTGCATTATTTAATTTTATTAACGTGGGTGACTTTGGTCAGAAATGGGTATTTATGGTGTCGTTAATGAAATGAATCAAAACTCGCACTGTGTACTATGCTTTCACTTTAAGAATGTATGCGAGAAACAAAGAGACCTTTCGCGTAGTCATGCAAAGCTAGGGTACGTGTTCTTGGAAAACACGTCAATCTTGCAACTAGTTACAAGCCAAGTAAAAATTAGACGATTTACAGCATCTATCTCATTAAAAAACTCCATTCCTGAGGCGCTTCAGCCATCAGAAAATGTATCTCTAGTGTGTTTGTTTAGTGGCTGAAGATTTTTCTTATTGAAAGAATTTAATTTAACGTATTTTTCTTATTGTGAAAAAAAGAGAGAGCAAAAAAAAAGAAAACGCACTAAACTAAAGGTGTGTGCGTTGTGTTTCAAGTTGAATGAAAACATACGCGGATACAGGAATTTGGGCTTCTCTCTCTCGACCCATTTGAATATGTGCGTTAGTAAAGGAAAGAGTTAGGGGCTAAAGTCGCGTGATTGGCTGATGGCCCCTCTTCTATCCTTTTCTAACACACTTGTTCAAATGAGAGAGAGAGAGAGAGAGAGAGAGAGAGAGAGAGAGAGAGAGAGAGAGAAGAGAGAGAGAGAGAGAGAGAGAGAGAGAGAGAGAGAGAGAGAGAGAGAGAGAGAGAGAGAGAGAGAGAGAGAGAGAGAGAGAGAGAGAGGCAGAGAGAGAGAGAGAGAAAGACCAGACAGAGAGAGGCAGAGAGAGAGAGAGAGAGAGAGGAGAGAGAGAGAGAGAGAGAGAGAGAGAGAGACCGACAAATTCCTGCATCCGCCTATGAACGAACAGAGGTATTATTATAATTAGAAAAGTGATACTGGCGCTGCGCTGCCTGTTCCTCTTCCGCAGAGCCTCCACTCAACCGACAACCGGTGGATTCAGTTCCATCAGCAACGACTGATGAAGTGTTTCCGCGAGTATTATGATCATGATACGTTCTTGCAGACAAGCGTGACAGACTTGACGAATAATTCATAACCACGCCACGGCCACGTCCCTTAGCCAATCGGTATACATATTTTATACGAAAATGATGCGTTGCATATTGCATAATCCCCCAGGCAAGTACAGATGTCAAATTATTATCCTTAAGGCTTAAGACTTAGGTTTCTCAGCCTCAGCCTTTAAACCATTTTATTGCTCAGAATACGATAAGACAGTGGAAGGTTTTAAATCATCAATGAAGGAAAAATCTGTCAAATGCCAAGGTGCAGTCGTGGAAAGAAAAAATTGTCAGTTGACTCCGAAAGGTATAAGCTACCTGCAATACTTATCTCAATGAATTTAATCATTGTAGGTGGCCTATCAATCCCAAATCTTAGGAGCTGTCTTACATTATTTTTGTCTCAGATCCTACGAGTGTTAAATAACCGTGAAGGTTGAAAAATCCTCTCGGATTTGCATGCGAAAAATTCGAGTTGACATGTTTGCGAATTCATCGATTCAGTTATGTTTTTTTGTCGAAATATTTGCTTGTGTCGACCGTTATTGCTGTGATGATTAAGATTTTTGGGCTCACAGCTATAAAAAGGCAGCTGCAAGGTTTTGGTTGTCAGTAAAACGCTGAATTGAGTTAGTGAAATTTGGGCACATCGTGAATCAAGTCTTGAAATTTTCGTGTGGAAACTTTGCCGTTTACTCGAAAACGCCCTCCAAAAGTTTGAATTGTAATTTTGGAAGTTTTACATTAGGCACTTGAAATTATGCTTAACATGCATTAGGCTTTCCTCGTTGAGTTTGAGCTTCATCAGAATTTGTTTGGACAGTTCCTTACCCTTTCGTGAAATTAATTTCTGCAGAAGTGTACTCTGTAAGTACAGTGCATCGTTAGCCTTGCATTTGTCTGCATATTTCTTGATTGCAGTTGTTTCTTTTCGTTCCGTTTTTGGTGACATTATCTTCAAAGGTGAAAAATGCATCTGCATCTTTACCAGTGGCGGCTCGTGCGATTTTGCAAACATGAAATTAGTCCATTTAAGCCTAGGTAAAATAATCGAGTCTTGAGGAGGCTGACAGCCTCCTGCATAGTCGATTGTTTTACATTTGTTTAAATGGAGGACAATCAATGTTGCTAATTTGCAAGAGGCGTCACTGATTTGCGCACTGTTCAAAATGGTGTCGATGTTATTCCACTTTATTATCGCAACTTATCACAAATTCCTCATTATTGTCGTTTTAGATAGATTTAGAGGCGTCCATGTATTAGTTTGAGTCTATCGAAGTATTATTTTTCTTGATTAGCTCAAGCTACCAGTATGTATTAAGCACGGCCCATGAAACTGTGCTTTTTCACGCCGCCGCCCCCCCCATTCTGTTCTTTTTTTTGGAGGAAATAAAATTATAACTTGCTTTTGATGACAGCCATATCTTCTCTCTTCCTTGTATCCCTCAGCTTCAAAAAAGCGGCACTGATTAAGTTGCCTTTTAACATTCTACAGACAGATTCTGAACTGCTATACACAAAGACTTAAACTAGTGGATAGAAACGAATGAAAATAAAAAAAATGGCGCCTGTACTAATTTTGATTTAAGAAAATTGTGTGTGAACAAAGAGATGTTTTACTGGTACATGGAAAAAATAGGTGGGTATCGCTTCCCCCAAAGTTTTCGTCCTATCGCGCCCGGTACAGTTTAGGGAAAATATCGTTACACAGGGTGTAACAAAACCATATACAGTAATTTTCAGGGCGTGTTTTAGAGGTAAAAATAAGACTTCTTTTCCTATAAACATGGGTCCGAAATTGTAGTATTTTCGAGTTACAATGTTGCAAAGTTTCCAAAAAACAAATTGAAAAATTGTCATAACTCCCTCGTGAATTTTTCTTAATGCTCATAAATATCTGTTCTGATGTAATTTTAGGCGCTCTTGCCGATTTTGGCCGTGAAAATGCTGTACGCAAAAATTTGAGGGGGGTTGTGGGGTTTTTTCTTGATTTTTTCTCACTCTTTTGGCCAAATAATTTTAAAACATGCTTTCGGATTCTTTAAAACCCCAAAAAACGATTAGCATCATTCAAAAGTTCGTAAAAAACATGCATTTTTGGTCCTTACAAAGTTTTCCCTTTCGCCGACCATTTCCAAGAAAATCGTCCCTGAAGTTGCAGAGGTCCGCCAATAATCGCATTTTCTTTGGTTTTGTCAATTCTTGGCCGACCTATGCAACTTCAGGGACCATTTGCTGTAATGCAATTTTCATTTAAAAATTTGGATCCTGTTTCTTGTGGAAACCCCCACGAGAGCGAGTGAGATGGGGCATTTGTTTGGCTCCAATTTTTCTCGTGACGTCACACTAAGCAGGTCTATTGTGTGGACTCATTTATGGATCCCGATTCTACCAACGGTGCAGGTCGGGGAGTAAGCCAACGAGGTGCTACTCGTGCGAGGTGTCTCTTTGAGAATTTCCGGGTTCTAAAAAAAATTGGGCTGTGGGTAAAATTTGCAATTACATGCTAATGCGAGAAAGAGTTCGCACGTCGAGCTATAAATCTATTGTAACTCGAGTCTTTGAGCTTTTGTGCCTTCGCTCTGCAGGATCGGAATCAGGAGAGACTGCACGAAATTCACTTCAACACGCTATTTATAACACTCGTCCGCCCTCCACCGATCTTCTCCTATGCTTACCGCCTTACCTTTCTTACCTTAGCTCTATTAATACCTGCGCGTACAGTTACAACTCCAGGACTTATCCCACTACCTGAGACAATGAGAGTATAAAGTACACTAAAAAATTAAAGAAAGGAGAGAAAGAAGAAAAAAAAACAGTATTGCCAATTGTGATGATCACCTTCCAACAGTTTTTAAGCTCACGTAAGTATTTGTAGCACCATCAGCAGACTGATTCTGCTCTTTTGGTCACAGGGCTGCCGTTTTGCGTATAATCAATGCTATTTTTCTATTCACCGATGATTTCACCGGTTGAAAAAAGATTACACAGTTCAGTTCAGTGTATTACTGTAATGAACTAAAATATACTCGCATCTGTAATCTTTTCTCAACCGGTTGAGTCGTCGATGACTTTAAAAAACTTGCGGATATTTTAATTGAGTAACGCAGTTTCCACTTATTGAGAAAAGATTACAGATCAGAGTATTTTCGTGCATTACAGTCATACACAGAACTGAACTGTGTAATATTTTCTCCACCGGTGGAATCATCGGTGAATAGAAAAATAGCAAGGATTATGCGCAAAACGGCAGCCCTGCTTTGGATGAGATGAGACGAGACGAGATAGCGAGAATCGATCAATCCCATTGGTTTAAACGGCGTCACGTGACAGATTTGAAGTCACTCGAGCTCATGCTCGGCGAGCTCCGAGACATGAACTTGAAAAGAATGACTCGAAGCTTGTCGAGCAAGAGCTCGAATGACTTAAAGTCTGTCACGTGACGCCATTTAAACCAATGGGATTGATCGATTGATTCTCGCTATCTCGTCTAGTCTAGTCCAAAAGAGCAGAATCAGCCAGCAGGGAGCTGATTTTGCTTTATTGGACGAGACGAGAAGAGATAGTGGGAATCGATCTTTCCCAATGGTTTTAACGGCGTCACGTGACAAATTTGAATTCAAGTGTTCATAACCTTTTATCCTTCAAAAATGGTCCGATGCCGCTGGCCGGCCTGGCGACATACAACTCGATTTTTACGCTTTAACGACATAGGTGTCCACCCCCAATGAATACAAAACAAGGGACCCTATATACACACATGGGCTTTTTTCTTTTAATTGGACCTGAAATCGCGTAAACATGAACATTTCAGAGGTAAATTGACCTGCCGAGTTCGAATTTGGCCTCAGTTTTGATCGAAATATTCTAGATTTTCCACGATTTAAACTTTATTACGAACATTTTTTAAAAGTAGAATATGCGTAAAATCGGGACGAGTTAAGTAGAAAATTATATCATTTTTGAAATCAGCGTCCCAAATACTATTGATTAGCACACTATTAATGTATGTAACAAGAAAATTCATTGAAATACATTGAAATTTAGTTTAAAAAAAAAAACACTGATGTTTGGTGCTTTCGCAGACAGTTATGTCGTTAGAGAGGCCAACTTATACAACTCCCGTTATCGTGTAATCGTCCGTACGGAAATTTTTCGATTTTATTTTTTTTAAAAAAAAAAAAAAAAAAAAAAAAAAAAAAAAAAAAAAAAAAAAAAAAGTACGGTTTTTCACGGGTCTGGCATCCATGGAGAATGAAAGCAACGCAACGCCATGCGCCAGGCCATAATTGAAAATTAGCGCAGCTAATAAATCTTTTGCCGATTAATGCGAGATAGTTCAATGGTTCAGCGCAACGCGTCCGAAGCGTGCGCGAGCGGGCGTCCCGACCCAGCTTTTCATATTCAGCCCCCTGGGTAGTGGGGGGGGGGAGGGGTCTGGCGAGGAGGGGGCTTTGCTCATCCTCTTCCATGTACTATTGCTTGCTTGCTTGCTTTCGTCTTCAAGGGTTTCCACTTCGACCTCCTCCGTTTGCGCCTCGGCGGACAGTCTGTTAGCTTTGCCTCCCGCAATCTCCACCGGTGAGGTTAAGGTTCGGAACGCCTCCCGATGCGTCCGCCATCGCTAGTGAAAACTTCCGCATTCGTTGAAAGTCCCCCTTCCCCCATTCATCGTGTCTCTTTTTTCTTTGACTCTGTGACCGACTGACCTTTCTGGCAGTGGCGGCGCGTGCAATTTGGCAACTCTGCATTCTACCCATTTAAACTCATATAAAAGGGCGAATTCAGGGGGTGCACAGTGCACGCAAGGAAAATTCGATATATTTAAGGAGTTTAAAGGGAGGAGTCGCATTGTTGCCAGATAGCACGCGATGCCACTGCTTTCTGGTATAATATGTTTTTACTTGTGACCAATGTTTTTGTCGAAAGTTGGAACATTGGGCCACCATAGTGAAATGACTGGTGACCAATCAAATTTTCCACAGGTATAACCAATATCACAGGATAATACAATCAGAACGGAAACCCTGTCGGATTTTGAAGCAAATTCATTTCGCGTCCGCCGTGCTGGGATATAGGAAGTTTACATCTGGATTCGCGCGCGAAGAAAAAATATAGGACATGATCCGCGAAATTTTCATTCTGAAATGCCAATAGAATAATAGTGAGGCCGGAAACTTAAGATTATTTCTTTCCAGAATTTACAGAAATAAATGAGTTTCAACACAAATCACACACGTCCGCCATGTTGGGATATAGGGCCACAGCGTTGCCCATTGGTGCCGTTAAATTCCAAACTTGCTTCCATTGGCTCTTATGGGAGTTTCCGTTCTGATTGTTTTATTCTGTGCCAATATAACTGGTAATCAAATGTTCTTCGCATGACTAATGGAAACATTGACAATTTTTTCGAGGGGGGGGGGGAGAGGGGGAGGGGGGATCGAGGTCCGACGTAACTGAAGATCCAGGCTCCGATTCTGGTTCCAGTTCCGTCAAAAAGAAGGGTTCTCCCGGTTCTCTAGTTCCGGTTCCGGTTCGCATCCCTGGTTGCCAGATTGCTGGATCCGTCTTCGAATCGTAGTCCGCCGATTTATATCGGGGTCGAAAACCGCCTCTGAGCGCACTACGAACGAATAGTTGGAAATTAATTATTCGGCTTTCCGCAAGATCCTTATTAAAGAGGTCATAGATGGATAGCACAAAAGCACATTTGAAAGATCACGCAGTTCAACTTATGGTTTAACAAATTACAGATGGCGTTTTCTTTGTTTTTAATTTATTTTTTATTTTTTTTTAATTTCATCATAAACTTGGCGCCAAAAATTTAGTCTACAGGCATATCACCCACTCAAAAATATTTTAACGATACAGATGCAGATACAGATAGGCAACCTGCAATACTCGTACATGCGCTTGCAGAGGAAGCAGCGCTAATGAGATATCAATGAATGACTCAATGTATATTGATGATAAAAAAGTATGTGTACAGACTTTAACATGGTAATATGGATTAACTGAAATGTGGGTCAAATTGACCCATCCGCGGTTCTAGGTAGTAGCGTTTATATAGAAAAAACTAGTAGCTTTATGAAAAAAAAAAAAAAAGGTACCCCCCTTAGGCATATAAAGTTAGGAAAAGTCATAAAATGTCAGCTTCCAAGATTGAAAATTGCGAGCGTGAGGAATGGTTGAAAATCAAAAGTGGGTCAAATTGACCCATCCGCGGTTCTAGTGTTAAAGAGGTCATAGATGGATAGCACAAAAGCACATTTGAAAGATCACGCAGTTCAACTTATGGTTTAACAGATTACAGATGGCGTTTTCAAATTTGTTTTTAATTTATTTTTTATTTTTTTTAATTTCATCATAAACTTGGCGCCAAAAATTTAGTCTACAGGTATATCACCCACTCAAAAATATTTTAACGATACAGATGCAGATACAGATCAGCAAAGGTGTAATTCGAATGAGCAAGGCCTTTGTTTTACAAAGATGGGTCGATTGTAATTCTATTGTTACCGCTTGAGCTAATCGCACGGAGAGTATAATGGATCGCGCGCGGATGGGCTGAAATAATTGGATGGCTTTGGTGCAGAAACGACCCAATGGGTCTGTTGCACACTTTTGCTACAACGATAAAGAGTGTTGCATCGTATGTAAAATCGACCGAAAAGTCCATTGGTGGCATCAGAAAGTAATGAAACGCTATAATAAACTCGCGAGAGACGTTTAATGAAATCCAAGATGGCGGTAAAATGTCGAGCAATTTGTATGCATGCACCTTTAACATCCAAGGATTGCCAACGTTGACAACCTCACAGCTTTAGAGGTTATGTGTTTATTTACGTTGTGATTGGGTGTGATCGATATTGTGAGGTTGGCTATCCTTGGATGTTCGTGGTGCATGCATACAGGTTGCTCGATATTTTACCGCCATATTGGATTTCATTAGACGTCTCTCGTGAGTTTCATACTGAATTTTTATGACTTTCTGATGCCACCAATGGACTTTTCACGAGATTTTACATGCGATTGAACACTCTATAGCCCTATAGCAAAAGTTTGCAACATACCCATTGCCTTTGACTCTTTTTTCTCCAGTTGACTGTACGTAAGACAATCGATTCGATAGCGGAAGCTGTGCATCAACACCAATCGAATAATTGAATTTTTATTGGGACTTTACATGGATTGAAAGGGTAAAATATACACAGTCGCTAAATTGCATAAACCGCCTCTATTCTTTGTAGTTGGCTCCTTTCTACATTCAAAGCCCAGTCTTCTGAAGGTGTTTAAAATAAATTGATGTTTTGAAAATCGATTGACCGATTTGTTCAACGATTAGTGCCCAGTAGTTTAAAATGTGGTCTATTCTTCCTGATGCGTGTTGTTTTCTGAACGTTTAAGATCTTGCAGGAAGCAAAAACCATAAGGAAATGAACACACAAAAAGTGTACGTTTGTGTTTTTTTGTGTGTATTCCATTCCGGTAGAAACCTTTCTATCGCTGCGGAAATTCACCAATTACTCCTGAACTATCGTGCACACGTCGTAGAGATTCAGGGGTTTTTATCGGAATGGAACTTATCCATTTCAGTACTGTACATATAACACCGCCAAGGGTGCATTTTTGCAAGTAATGAACGTATGCAGTTGGTTGATTTGAACAAATTGATTTTAAACCGTGCCGCCGCGCCGGTGCAGCCGCGTGGAGCGTCGATTCGCACAAATCCCGTTTTGCGGCGATTTCGCGCCTTTGCGTTCGGCATGATACAATATTTCTAGACATCTGAAAACTTGGTTCCTGCATCAATTTTGGTGTACTATAACGTGGTGGTCGTGGTTTTTTTTCTCAGATTGTTTCAAATCCGAAATTTTCTCCCTCAAAGTTGGCGAAAAACACGATTCTTGAAAAGCGAAGTTTATTTGAATCGTGTTTTCCGGCGATTTGGCGCGTTCCGTTCGGCATGATAAAATCACTATAGACAGCTGAAATTTCAGTTTAATTTAATGTGATGCAATTTATTATGCTCCAAAGTAGTTTGATACTAGCTATATTGAAGGCAAATTTTGCGAAGCTAGATTTAATGCTCTATGAAACAGGTGACAGTCTGTTCATCCACCAGATAGTGTTCGGTAATTAATCCTAATCTCTGTCAAACGCAGTTGTCACCCAATCAGCTGCTTTCAAGGTCAACTTAGGGAATCCAACGCATCGGTGGGATGCCCAATCTTATTAGAGGTTATAATAGCGAAATATTTAACTTTAACTCACTTTTAACTCACTTTCATGTTTTATCGGAACAGATATACCGAGATACATTTGAATCGATCAGTTGCGCAGTACTTTGTTGACAAATAAACTGAAGCTTTTAAATTTTAATGGATGACGATGGATAAAATTTACCACTAATCACTTCGCCATCTTTGAAGCTTTTAATTGTAATTAGTTTATTTAATCGTTATATCTTTGGCTTGACACTGCTCTAGTTTTCCTATTCTTTCCTCTTTTATGACGCTATAATGCTGTCAACTGAGGGCTCGGAGGAAAATTCACATCGGCTCCTGTACAATCTTAGCAAGATTCCCACGAACTGACGATTGTCCAAATGTCTACCCAACTGAATCATTGCCTCCAATGCAGTACGGTTTCCTACCTCTTACAAGGGGAGGCTCAGAAGTCGCCGCCTCCGATTTTGAAAACAATTACACGAAAATGTAGCTTAGGTAAAACTATTTGACCCGAGTTTCTCACTTTTTGCCTATGGGCCTTCCTAAAGCGTCAGGAATTTTTTAAAAGCTGCCGAAATTCACGTAAATATTCGGAACGCTCTCCGTTCGGGTTTTTTACTTGAATTTCGGCAACTTTCAAAAAATTCCTGACGCTTTAGGAAGGCCCATTGGCAAAAAGTGAGAAACACGGGTCTAATAGTTTTTACTTTAGCTCCATTTTCGTGCAATTGTTTTCAAAATCGGCTGAGGCGGCGGCGGCGACTTCTGAGCCTCCCCTTGTTAATCAGCTTGCCTTTCACCAAATCCGGAAAAATCGTGTTGAATGTAGACCACATCGCCCAAGAGAGATTTTTCAGGATAGGTTTTGCGAAATTCCATTCACCTTGGATTACGGACAGAGAAGTATAACTTTGAACTTTTAAGGTGAAAATTGATCGGAGTAGTGGTCAGGCAGCGCTTTTTGCAGCGCTTTTACAAAGCGCAAGTCGCAAGTGCAGTGGCGTGCCCCCCCCCCTCTCCCTCCTCTTACGCCTCCCTGGTATAGCTTATTGCTCGGCATCGTGTCAAGTCAAAGAATATAGCGTAGTTCTCAAGGTCGTTGCCGCCGCGCGCCCGCGCCGCCCGCCCGTTCGTTCATGCTCGGGAACTATACCATTCATACGTGCGCTTCAATCCCTCATACAGTCTCATAATACACTCTCACACCAACACCAGCGCAAGCACAAACCGAGAGACCTTGCGGATCACTTTACCACAAGCACCGCGGTGCTGTCGTCGTGATCGCGATTTTAGCGAACCTAAAACGACCTGACGTGATGGCGCCTTAAGCAGTGTTGCCAGTCGTTCGGCTCATTTGATCGAAAAGGCTCATTTTATGAAGACTTGAAAATGAACACGGAAAAAAACTACGGTGAAAATAACCATATGGATACCTGATTTTGGCACCTGCTAGATGTTATGGTAATGTTAACCAGAAGTGTACTATGTTTTGACTAGGTACTAGGTGATGTTACCTGATTGCATGTCGAATTTACTCAAAGTATCAGTAAATGCATCATACTTCTGGTCAAGTTTACCATAACAACTATCAGGTGCCAAAATCAGGTATCCGTATGGTTATTTTCACCAATCTCTTTTTCCGTGAAAATGAAAATAAAAATGTATATAAAAATAACCCTTCACTGCATGACATTTTTTTTTTCAACCAAAACTGGATTTTTCGATTCACTAGGTAGTCACATACATGGAAAAAATAGCAAAAAAAATAATTCGACAGTTTTTCTGTGAAAATTCTCATTTTTCCATTCTTGTCTTGTTTTTTACAAGTGCTATAACACCATAAGAAATGGCGGGAAAAGAAAAAACAATTTTTTTTTCAAAATTTTCAAAAAAAGAAGAATTTTTTACTTTAATTGGATTTTTCAAAGAGCAAATGCCAGAAGCTTGGTAAAAATAATGAAATTGGGGTTGAATTGGATACGGGGGCAAATTTTCCCCCAACCATGATTTCTTTTATTAAATGCATTATAATAAGTACTGGTGGTCTTTTGAAAAATGTTTGAGCCCTTTTTTATGTTTTCTTATGATGTGACACTGGTGATACAATTTGAAATAAGTCAAAATATACATTACAATGTCTGATATAGGGCTTTTTACATCATGTGACACTGGTGTCACACTATGCAGTGAAGGGATAAAGATAATCTTAATAATAAGCTCTGCTTTAATTTATAAATGAGTCTGTTGCAAACTTTATCTGAAAAAAGGGTTTCTAAGACTTTTCGTCCTGTTTTTTTTTTTTTTTTTTTTTTTTTTTTTTCGTTTTTTTTTCTTTTTCTACTTTTTCTTCGTCCGCGAAATTTAGTCCTTGATAATTCGGCCTATCAATGTTCGTCCTCTAACATTTTGATGAATCTGCCATGATGATTTGGAATCAATTCATTGAACTTTGACTTTGTAACAGTGCAGAGATCAACATTGAGCGCCGTGGCGTAACTTACGGGGCCGCAGGGACTGCAGTGCGGTGCGGGACCCGGAACAATTGGGGGCCCTTAAAGCAGGCAGGTAAAAAAAAAAAAAAAAAAAAAAAAAAACAACACAGAAAGAATAAAAAAAGGAGGGGTGAAGGCCTTCTGTTCTGTTCTCAAGTTAAGTAAGTATATTTTCCTCTAAAACCGCGGATCTTTCTGGAATCAGGTGCAACTGTTTGAAGTAAGGCCCTTCTTTCCAAGTAAAATAGCCTCACAATTCTGTCTCCTAGGACTTTAGGAGCCTCCTCTTCACCGGAGGTTCGGTGAGAAAGAGCTAAAAGGGTCCCTTTCACTTGTGGAAGCCCGGAAGCAACTGTCGGGCTCTTTCGATCTTTCTATGATTATTTTGAAAGTTCAGGGCCCTAAAAATGCTGGCGCTCGTGCTGGCAGTTATTATGAGTTAAGAGGGGGAGAGGGTTGAGATCCATGAGTTATTTTAGAGTATGCATATTCTGTTGTAGGAAGGAAGGGGGGGGCCTCCAGTTCAATCTGTGGTGGGGGCTCGAGTTTCAAAGTTACGCCACTGATTGAGCGCGCGCTATCTTACCCCTGATTCGTGCGGAGCGAGCTTGGATGTTACTGAGGTGACCATTTCCCCCCTCGCTTGTGTAGTCGTATCTGCACCTTGACCATGATATTTGAATATTTTCTGATTCCTTATGATGTATCCTTTTTGAATCTTTCGTTTGAATTGCAAAAAAACCGTCGCTCGAAAAAATGGCATTATTTTCGCGTAGCATGCCGTCCTGGCATACAGAAGGGTTCCGATAAAAATTAGCTTACCAAGTCCGAATTTAGCCTTAGATTAGATCGGAATATCCTCATTTTTTTCACAAGTTAAACTTCATTGCAAAAAATTCAAAAAAGTAGCGAGAATATGGGTAAAATCAGGGCAAATTAACTCATAAGTAGAAATTTTCGTTATTTTTAAAAACAGCGTCCCAAATTCCGTGGACCAGCATAATTTCAATGAAATATACGTGAACAATTATTGAAATACATAAAAATTTAGTTGAAAAGAATACTAATGTTTGGTCACGTCAACTCCGTTTATAAATCGGAGAGTAGTCTGTAAACCCAAGGGTCAATTAACCATGGGTCACGTTGTATCGGGTGCGGTCGCACCTTAGTAAGATAAGCGAGGCTGTTCATAGTTGGCCTATCCTGTTCCATAGAACGTATCAACATTTTAAACTTTTAAACGCAAGAAAATAATTAGTAATCACACTAATCCAAGAGAACGCAAGAAAATAAGTAAATAGCGTAGGAATATTACTCATTTTCCTGCAGCCGCATTGAATCCGCAGCCGTTGAAATGGAACATAAATATTGCTTTCCTTTTCATTTACCATTGCGACAGTTGACACAGTTCAGTGAATTCTAAATAAAACTACAGTGAAGTTTATTTGAGTCGCCGAGCGGAAGCCCCTTTTATCTACGATGTTCGGATTCTGTTTAAATTAGCAGGGTGCTTTAATTATGTATCACACCGAACCACACCGGAACCACACCGGAACTAGACTATAGCGTGGTCATGTTATGGAGCTATTGGAGCTCCGTTGATTTAATCATTTACCCGCTACTGAAAGGGTGTTGATTGCTCGCCGCTCGGTCTGAGCAATTACAGGTGTGAAAATTCCGGACCCGCATGCTTATTACTTCGGATGAAGCGAGGAAAAGACAAGGCAGGGAATGTTGGAGTAGGTTAGTGCAGTGGCCCGGACCGCACCGTGTTTCCGACAAAAAGTTAGGACGGAAAGGAACACACCGGAACATAGTTGCCATATCTCGCACTCACTATTTTCATAAGTCATGGACCCCAATATCACAGAATGATACAACCAGAACGGAAACTCTGTCGGATTTTGAAGCAAATTCATTTCGCGTCCGCCACGTTGGGACATAGGATGTTTACATCTGGATTCGCACGCGAAAAAAAAAAAAATATAGGACGCATGATCTGCGAAATTTTTATTCTAAAATCCCAAAAGAACAAAAGTGAGGCTGGAAACTTAAGATTTCTTACCAGAATTTACAGAAATAAATGAGTTTTAACACAAATCACACTCGTCCTCCATGTTGGGATATAGGACCACAGCGTTGCCTATTGGTGCCGTTAAATTCCAAACTTGCTTCCATTGGCTCTTATGGGAGTTTCCATTCTGATTGTATTATTCTGTGCCAGTATTGGATGTTTTACATGAACCGGTGATTTACAAAAAGGCTTCTGTCCACTTTATGGATAATCAGTCATTTAGATAGGAGTTTCTTTTTAACATTTTTGAGATGGATCCCTCAAGGGAGCTGGGGGAGGGGGCAAATAAAATCATCAAAAATGACGAAGAATGGTCCAAACCGCAACTTTTCATTTCAACTCGTTCATAAGTTTTACCGGGAGGGGGGGGGTTGTTTTTTAGACCTCCGCTTGCCCTTCTTAACGCCCTTGTTGACGCTGCAGTCTGTGGTCTGAAAGTAGGAGAGGAATGCAATTATACTAAGCCGTTCTTTAAATGATTCTCTAAATGATGCATCATTTAGCAAAAGTATTTTTTTTTTTTTTTTTTTTTTTTTTTTTTTTTTTTCCCATCATAAAAAACTGAACATAAGGAAAAAGGAATAGAAAAAACGATAGAACTGATGGGGTTTACCCTAAAAGAAAAAATCTTGTGGCGGGTACACCCAAAAAATTATTAAAAAATTAAAACAAATAATAATAAAGTAAGATAAAAGATGTTAAAAAACAATTTAGACGTAAAATACTCGTATATGCAATAAATAAATAAATAAATAAATAAATAAATAAATAAATAAATCAAGAAGTAAAAAAATAACAGAAAAAAAGGAGGAAAATTGAAACGATGCGATGAAAAGTTGTACGTTGTATGAATGGGTGAAAAAGTGAGTGAGTTAAAGAATAAAGGAAATAAAGAACGAATGAATCAATCAATGAGTGAAAGAATGAATGAGTGAGTGAATATGGATGCATGAATGAATGAATGAACATTGAGATTGGTTCTTTGACAAATTCTTCTCGAATTCCTGCACCTACGGCAATCGATACGATATATCGCTGTACTAAAACTGTCCATTACATTGTCATTTTTTGACGTCAACGAAAAGTCCTGCACGGAAAAAAAAGATTAGTGAAAATAACCATACGGATACCTGATTTTGGCACCTGCTAGATGTTATGCTAAACTTGACTAGAAGTATGATGCATTTACTGATACTTTGAGTAAATTCGACATGCAATCAGGTAACATCACCTAGTACCTAGTCAAAACATAGTATACTTCTGGTTAACATTACCATAACATCTAGCAGGTGCCAAAATCAGATATCCATATGGTTATTTTCACCGTAGTTTTTTTTCCGTGTGTTATCGTGAAAATTGCCTGTAAGTATACTCCCAACATGCTCAACTCTCAACTGTAGGCGACTCTGTCAGCTTTTTTTTATTTTTTGTTGAGCTCTCGAACAAAAATTAACCCGCATGTTACTTGGTACTTGCCACTCTTTCATAACAAGGAAAGTAAAGCACGTGAAGGGTCTCGGTGCGTCTCTCGTTTCCATCAAGGGACTCTAACTTCAATCTGACAACTGTGGAATGTATCGAATCGACCCGGCCGTTGCAAGCGTCCGTCTTTATCCCAGGGCCGCTTCAGTCCGCGACCTCCGGGGACTCCACGATCCACGACGCGTTTCAAGCGGAAATGGAAAGTGAATCAATGAGGTCAGTAAGGGTGCCGTGTTTTGTTGTGTTTTCATCTTGCCATTCGCTTGTTCCTCGTTATCAGATGTGTGCACTCGCTCGTCCGCGTTTTTTACCGATTCGTGTATTCGAATCGACCTGTTTACTGCTCAGTGATGACGTCACGATTAAAATTGAATCCAAACAAATGCTCTATCTCACTCGTTCTCGTGGAGTTTTACCCATAAGAAATCAAATCCAAATATGCTTGTAAAAACAACCAGTTTTCTCAAATTTTGTGGCACCATTAGATTCCGCGTACCTTAAAGTATCTTTTTACTCTGACATAGTTCATGAAAGATCGCAAGTGAACTCACAATCATAATCATATCGAAAGACATCCAATGTTATGTCCTTGTCTTCCTCACAGTATCTTCAGTGTCTCATAGTAATCTAAATCAGTATCTTCAGTGCCTCACAGTAATCTAAATAAAAAGTTAGTGTTTGAGGGAGGGGAGATTCTTTAAGGGCTGTATAGCTTCAAAAATTAAGCATTTAGAGACACAAACATATGTTTGAAGGAGGAAGTTTTGCTGCAAGAATAAACGCAAACTTCGTTTAGTGCTGAAGTTGATGTCTTCACGAAAATCATCCAGTACAAACTTATCGAATTTTTGAATGTGCGAAAGAACCTCAATTTCGCTATGTCCTTCTTTGGAGTTTATTGAAGTATGTGACTAGTCGTTGTCTATAGCGATCTTATAAGAATGGTCTGTAATCGTAGGATAGAACTAATACTAATTTTTTATTTTTTATCCGCCATTTGAATATAAATAGTCGGAGTTCCGTTCATGATACTGAAAACTATCATACTCACAATCCATTTTCTAGCATCGCATTGAATTAAACTGAGCTTTCGATCTTATTTATATGTTGCAGAAGAATGGATTACGAAGAAAAAGACAGAGCTGACCACGACTCGCCAAATCGAGACCCGTGTCAAGAGACAAGTGGTCCTCGAGGATGGCAAAGTGGTCGAGGATTCTGGTCCCATGATCACAACCAACACCACCGAGGACACCGAAAAACAGCAGCACCAGCAGACAGAGGTGAGAATACCCTCTCTGTGTTTTTATCCTTGAAGCATAAAATATTATTAAAAGGGTTCTTGCCAATTGGCTGAAGGGCCTTTGAAGTACCAATTCGTCACGCTCGGTTTTGGAGAAGATCGAAATAAATTATCGAAGCCGATCTTTTGCAAAATATCAATTCAAATTTTGATTTGTAGAATGGTAGAAATAGTTTTCTTTCCTCTCAATTTTGTGTGTTTTTGACTTGGAACAAATGCATGTTGGCGCCGCAGGGTTGGGAAAGTAGGACTCGATTACCGTTTTTTTATTTATTTCTTTATTTCTTTATTTCTTTATTTATTTATTTATTTATTTATTTATTTATTTTCAAATTGATACATACATATAATCCCTCAAGGGCTAAAGTACAAGTCAAAGAACATGTATTTTGCTAGAACAAAAAAGAAAGAAATTGCCATAAAGGTGAAATTACAAATGATAACAAAATAATTGAGCCTCGAACAGCTATAAATCCTCATTCACATTATAAAAAGCCTTATTCAGGAGAAGGCATCAGAGAGCAAGTCATTTAAAAATTTAGAAATATCTCCTACTCACGCTATAAAAAGCCTTATTCAGGAGAAGGCAGAGAGCAAGTCATTTAAACATTTAGAAATATCTCCTACTCACGCTATAAAAAGCCTTATTCAGGAGAAGGCAGAGAGCAAGTCTTTTAAAAATTTAGAAATATCTCCTACTCACGCTATAAAAAGCCTTATTCAGGAGAAGGCAGAGAGCAAGTCATTTAAAAATTTAGAAATATCTCCTACTCACGCTATAAAAAGCCTTATTCAGGAGAAGGCAGAGACCAAGTCATTTAAAAATTTAGAAATATCTCCTACTCACGCTATAAAAAGCCTTATTCAGGAGAAGGCAGAGAGCAAGTCATTTAAAAATTTAGAAATATTTCCTTCCCTGAGGACAGATTTAAGTCTACTCTTTTTTCGATGGGCCTTCAAAAGTATTAATTATTGATAAGGATTTCAGCGGTAATCACTAATCGTTTCCTATGAAACTAACGCGTGTTACATACAATGAACTAAATTGTTATTCATCAAATAAAATTTGTTTTATTGAACTGATGACAGGTTGGGTGCAACTCGATTACTGTTGAAAAGTATAATCGACCATTCAATCAAAAAGGACGATTTTCTCAACTCTATGGTTGTCGGTAGGGTTATTGATTTTGTAGGATGCAGAATGGGAATGGTGGAGTATAGCTGGCAAAGTGTCACCTCCTATCGGGGGTCTGGGAGGGACAACGACCCCCCCTCCCGGAAAAGGGGGTCCGGGGGCAAAGTACTTACTTATATTTAACAGGTATGCTCGACTCCCGCGTCATCCTCAGTGGCGCGCAGTTCAAATCACTATAGCCAAGATGGCCGACAAAAGAAGAAAACTTATATTCTTTGCAGAAAACATTGGGCTTCCCTCTCCGGGAGAAGCAGAAAACAGCCCGATGTTTTCAGGAAAGAGTATAAGTTTTCTTCTTTTGTCGGCCGTCTTGGCTATAGTGATTTGAGTAAAAGCAAAAGCAAAGCTATGTAGTTAAATGAAAGAAACTTTCTGTTGCCTATACGCTATAACACTGGAATAGTCGAATATTAATTAAAGGTGCAGAACACTATACCTTTCATCATTCGATCCTGAGTATTTGAGGGCGGTTTTGGAAAACCATTGGCCACAACTGGTTTTTATTTTCCCTTCCACATCGTCTTCTTTGGTTAAGTTACTAAGTTTTACCACAACAGCTAAAAAATAAAAAAAAACACATTCAAACGATAAATATGTTAAATTGTGACTTGAAACCAGGAAATAAGTTACTAAAAGGCAGCAGTAATAAGTCTGGGAATGAACTTTGATGTATTGGAAATTTTGCCTTTATTTGCTGTAATATTCTAACAGGATAGGAAAGCGAATGCCAAAATTTTTTCTCGCACCTTTGCATAAAAATTAATTAACAAGAAGCTGAAGAAGCAGTACCGCAAATCAGAGATTTAGAGCCTTGGGAGAACATACGATCAATTTCAAATTCATCCTTACCTACTACCTACAACTTTCTTCATATTCAGTTTGTCAAATCCTCTTTTTCCTACTTTATGGCTTGAGCGAGAGGCACCTTTCCAGGTATATACAAGCAAGCAACACTTGGATGAAGCATTTCCACCAGGACTGCTCTTGCGATCAATGTTGGGCTATTTTTGTGAGTTGATTTCAGAGAGGCAAGTCTGTTGATCTAAGAAAATAAATGTAAAATTTGGTGCAAAGTTGACAAAGAAGTAGCACAAAAAAGCATTACAGGGGGGTTACATTTTAAACATTTTCCAAGGTTGTGTCTCTCCCCGAAGTTCGACAAACAAGCTGAGAATTTGTTTCAATATGGTGGCCTTCTATTTACCAAAGGTTGAGTACTACCTACTGCTCGAAGTGAAAAATACTGAATCTAAAAAAAGGAGAGAATAAAATTACGTAAGAAACATAATAGTATCCAGTAAGGAGGGGGGGGGACCTCCCTTCCTATATCTGGACCGCAATCAAAATTCATTTTTTAAGCTACTTTATAAGATCACAAGAGAAGAAAATGAAAATAAGGCACAAAAAATAGCATCACTGATATCATTGATAAGATGGAATTGACAAATCTAAGAAAATACAAGATGAAACGACAGTATCTGTACTGTAAAGAGTTAGGAAAACATGATTTGACCACTTTCTTCCGAAATTCTCTGTCCTTCAATTTGGCCTCAACGTCTTCAATTTCATAATGGGTAGTGGTGGAAAAGTAGCCCTAATATCGTCTTCGCTGTCCGAAGAATTTTGCGCATCGTATGTTTTTGGTTCATTTGATGAATCATCAGATTTGGTAGCGGGTTGAGATTTTTCAGAGATTTCAACTCTTTTACAATGTCTTGCAATTGACTTTTGACCTCCAGCTGGTAAATTTTTTGGTTTCTTCGCAGTAGAACTAATGCTCCTAAAATATCAGAAAATATTATTACTCGATGTAAATTCCTCAAGAAATACAGTATGTAACATAACAAATTGAACAATAATACGCAGCTTAAATGCTACAGTTGGTGAGCCAAGCCTTCATGATCAGATACTCCCCCCCCCCCCACTTTTCAACATAGACAATGTTTCACACTAATATTATGTAGGAGTGGGGGGGGGAAGAAGAAGAAGAAGAAGATAAAGCTCTAAGTTGAAGAGGTTGATGGTGACTTTGAAATTCTCCTGGTGAAGATAGGTACCCTTTTTGTTAAAGTAAAAATTATTGCTCACTCTTTCTACTCTTGGAGTTCTGAAAACTTAACGGACTCAGTTTTATCACTTTTTCTTCATTAATGGCAAATCAACTAATTTAAGTGAAATGTGCACAGCAAGTCCGGGGAAAATAAAAATAGCAATCTACTTATTTTTGGGTTTTTTTTCTGCAGGAAGCATCGCAACATTGAAGATTTCCGATTTGGATGGATTCCATTCTTTGTTGAATTGCTGTGAACTCGGGTGAGATGTGCTCAAAAAGCATTAGTAGGAATGTTCATTATTCATTATCGAGTTGGCAGCACGGCATCCTAAGACAAGCATTTCTTGATGTGGTTTCCAATTAAAATGTTAATTTAGATTTCCCTCCCCCTCAGTTTTCTCTCACAGCTTCCACCTCCCTTCGCGTCGTAGTCCTTAATGTATTCCGCGCCTGTATCGATTATCTGTTCGGTGCGATTAAGTTTCTTAGGTAAACTTCTGAGTTCGCGAAATGGAAACTTTCGTTCAACTTCTTTGTATTGTATTGAACTTAAATCATTTGATTTATAATCCGAGCAGAAATGAAAGTTGTTTTTCTAAGATTGTGTTATGATGAAAGTGCCGCTAAAACTAACAGAGGCGGATCCAGGAATTCTAGCAAGCTTCCGATTTTGATTTTGAATTTTTCCGAATGATTTCAAACATCAGCCCGCTCTACTAGATTTACCTTCTTTACCGACCGCAATTTTCTCCTTCTTTACTTCATACCTCCTCTGCTTTCTAATTTTTCAAGGTTATTAATAATTTCTATGCGTAAAAATAGCTTTTGAAACAAATTTTCGTGGCAAGACAAATTGTATCGACGTGATAGATGAATAGGCATATTTAAAGTCAGTAAAACAGGTGGTCATGAAAACAGCTAAAAGACATGAAGAAAAACTATTCGAGCATCCTAACCCCACCACTGCCACCATTGACGTACTGCTTGATAATGAGAATCTGATCAGGATATTAAAACGTCGGAAAACGTTTGAATTGTCTTCAGGTCGCTTTCTGAGGGGATAAAAAGTAAAAAAGTATATTATTGAATTCGTGTTACTTTTTAAATAAATTAGAACTAAGCAATTGGCAACTACGTTGCTAAATGTGTTAAGTTATTTAAATTAATAGACTGAATACTGTCAAATATTCGCTTCTATTGCGAATAGGTGCAGGGTTGAGTGAGTGCAATGCACACACAAATAATAATAATAATAATAATAATAATAATAATAATAATGTACGAATAAGAAAAATTAGAGTTGTAAACCGTGACTGCAGTAGAAATTTAAAACAAAAAAAAAAAACAAAACAAAAAAAAAAAAAAAAAAAAGGAAAAAAAGAAGAACGAAGGAAAAAAAAAGAAAAAAAAGAAAAAAGAAAAAAAGGAAAAAAAAAAGAAAAAAGGAGAAAAAAAGAAAAGAAAAGGAAAAAAAAAAGAAAAAAAAAAAAAAGAAAAAAAAAAAGAAGAAAAAAAAAACTGCACGGTAGGCTTAGGAGTATGATATACTCCCGTTTTCCGATGTTTAATTTTTAAGAAATCTAAAGTATATAATTAGAATGAAGTTGTATGTAAAAAATAGTGTAAATCGGCCTAAGTCTCAGGTAGAGACTCGCTGACTGCTCTAAATACCATCTACCCACTAAAAGGTGAAAAAAAAAGGAATAATAATAATAATAATAATAACTGAGAGCTCCTCCCATCAGGACAGTACAGCAACGATTGTACAAAACCTGTCCCCGGGAGAAGTAGTCTCCTCCCTTTGTACAAGGGATGGTAATTTTTAATTAACAATAATTAATTTTTGTACAGATACCGGAAAATTCATCCAACCGGAAAAAGCCCAAGGCTTAGGACTATTGTTTAGTCCCGCCGAGGGACTAACACCCCATTACCCGCCACAAGCGGTGATAAACAACAAATAAATAATAATAATATTAAAAAATAAAAATTAAAGTGCGATCGAGTTATTCTTCCATCGATTAATCGGACACCAACCCGGCCTCAAATTGACTGCTCGTATTTTGCGTAGATTTATTTTTCCCGCTGTATCATCCATTACAGTTTCGTACGCAGGTACAATCAAGGCAGATGGCCAGTGCAAGTCTTGATCTTGAGTCACACGTTTCATCATCACGCCCAAGTATAGTTTTATTTCCATTCATCACTTTTTCTCTCCATTCATTCATCTGTCTAGTTTCATTCATCCTCGCGTCCTTGAATTTTTAATTCTGCGGATGGTGTAGGTGTAACGAGGGAAACAGTGTCTCATAGCCGAGTAAAGAAATGCAGGGTAATTGTTCAGAAGGATCACATTTTTTCTCCTCCTCTCAATCAGACGATGACTTGTGTAAATATGAATGTTGCCATAAATGCACAGTGTTTTCTGTAGAAAGTTAAACGAAAAAATGCGAATGATCTGGCAACGCTGATAGTTATGGATAAAGAAACTTGCGCTTAGTTGCCAATGGGTCTGTTAAATACCGTCTCTAAACATACCAAGCTGCTTTTTTGAGGTTAGGGTCGTCTTGGTATACGTACGCATATGGAGAATGAAATTTTGATGAAATGCAAAATCGAGATTTATCTTCTCAAAACATGATTTTCAACGCTGATACTACTTTGGGGAAGTAACTAAGCCATAAACTTTCATTACTGACGTACTTTTCCAATTTTGGTCAAACTTCAAAAAACGGACCAAAACCTCGATAACGCCATAAGCTTTCCATAAGCTTACATATACCAAGACGAACATAACCCCCACTTTTTCAAAAGAAGCAGCATGGTATGAGTAAAGGCGGTATTGGTCTGTTGCAAACTTTTGCTACTACGATTAAGAGTGTTTAATCTGATGTAAAATCACCTGAAAAGTCCATTGGTGGCATCAGAAAAGTCATGAAATGCAATAATAAACTCACAAGAGGCGTTTAATGAAATCCAAGATGGCGGAGAAATATGGAGCAATTTGTATGCATGCACCACGAACATGTAAGAATAGCCAACCTCACAATATCGATCAGAACCAATCTCAAAGTAAACAAACACATAACCTCTACTTTGAGTGAGGTTGTCAAAGTTGGCCATCCTTGGATGTTCACGGTGTATGCATACTGATTGCTCGATATTTCTTTGCCATCTTGGATTTCATTAAACGCCTCTTGTGAGTTTATTATTGCATTTTATGACTTTCTGATGCCACCAATGAAATTTTCAGGCGATTTTACATTCTTAATTGTTGTAGCAAAAGTTTGTAACAGAGCCATTGAGGTAAATGAAAATTTTCGAACAATTTTTTACTTCAGTACTTGGAATTTTAGTAATCCGGTAATTTCGATTCTTGTACTTTTCAATTGGAGTGTCACCCAAGAAAATTGACAGTCCTTTGAGTACTGTGTCAAGATTGCTTTCAAATGACCTCAAACTTCATTCAGTGGTTTTTATTTTAGCCGAGAAACAACAGATTAAGAGGGCGATATCAGAAATCGTCAAAACTCTTGCATATTTGATAAGGTGCCGAAACTTATGATATGCTGCGAATCAATCGCAACCTCGTTAAGTTCAGTGCACCTTATTATTGGCGGCTCGTGCAACTTGGCAACTACGCTAATTTTCCATTTAAACCTATGCAAAAGTATCGATACCTAGGGGGTGCAATTGCACCTTCTGAAGATCGATTGTTTTACATAGATTTAAATGAAGAGAATACATTGTTGCCACATTGCACAGGCCGCCACTGGTGCACCTCAATGAGTTCGAGGAATATTTCATCTGCTTCATCTAGATCTCAATTGAGTTTTCGAATTTGTGATGAGTGACCGGGTCAAAATTGAAAGCCTCTAAGATTCAAACTCTGAAAGTAGTATTATGGCCGTAATACTGCTGTATTGCGTGCGGCAGCGGCGGTATGGCCACTTGTTGCGGCCGGGCCTATTCCACGCGCCCAGATATCTCGGACCTAAATAAAGAAGCGCGGGTCCTTGAAGTGCGGCCGGCCGGCGGTAGACAACTTATAACACTTACCGGGCCGGTTAAATTACAAGCACCATAATTAATCATCCTTTGTGAACTCCCTTCCTTCTCCTTCCCCTCTCCCCCTCCCCCCTCTCCCTCCAGCCTTCGCGAGTCCAGTCTTAATACCTTACGTGAGCCATCTCTGACTGTCCTCTGTCCATACTATGAGCAAGCAATACGTGTGTATTCAAAGTATTCACGCAGTTTGGGTGTCCACACTTCAACTCATTGTCCCTCGTGGTTTCCAGGATTTAATGAGAAATGGTCATTACGCTCCCGGCTCCGTACATCTCAGCTTCATGCAGTGATACAGCGTCGTTCATTATTCTGAGGCGTCATTTGCAGAGAAAATGTAGGTGTTTTCTGCTGGTATAGGTTTGAAGCCGACCGAGTAAATGACTGTAGCGTACTTTTACAACAGCAATATGGAACATCGATTCTTGAGTATAGTTCCGCGCGAAAACAACGATGCTCGTAGTCAAACGGGGAAAAAAAAATTAAAATTCCTCCCAATAACTTGGGAAATCACCGTGAAGAGTCGTCCGTTTCTTTGCATTTTGGCGCAAAGTGGAGGTCGATATTATTTTTCGTTTCCGATATATCATAGATCATAGTTCGATTTGGACGAAAATTCAGAAATTCCACCAGATTAGCTGGTTTGAAATTGAAAAACGGAAAGCTTCAAATACCCCACGAAACAACCTTTTTTTAGGAAAAGAAAATACGAATTTCTAATAAAATTGATCAAACCCTGATTTTTAGGCTCCCAAATTTATTTTTAGCGTTACGAATTTTTGGACTTGGCGATTATCGTAACAAATGGCCCGAATCAACAATTTTGACCGAAAAACTGTTGTCTGCAGCTTTTAATTAGCTCTGTAAATCGCTCAAAAGCTTTCTAAAGCTCGCCATAGCTTCCAAACACGAATCAAATTACAAAATTTAGCCTCGAGAACACGGTGAAATTCGGAATCCTCTGGGACCATTCTTTCCAGGCTATAATGTGGATTCGTCTGGACACATTATCGGCTTTTTTCGGCGCTTATTGTAGAGTAATCAAGCCGAAATCGGGAACTTATCAAACCTGGAAGTTGTTTGATCATGTTGGACACGGCCGTGAAAGCGTCCGACAGATTCTGTCACCATCTTTATTGTGCGGCGATCCTCGTTCTTCTACACCAAAATACGAGGGGCATTCGTAAAGTAAGGAAACATTCTATTTTTCTCGAGAACGAAAGCAGATAATCAAAATCTGTAAAAAGCGTTTTAACCGTCATACTTTCACCTTTTTAACGAGCTATAGTTTTTTAAATTTGATCCACTGGTTCGCGAGTTAAGTCAAATTTTTCCACGCCCACCTCTGGTCACCGCGTGCCCACCTCCAGGCGCGCGGTGTAGCTGGTCAGGTGTCCGTGTTTCCCGCACTGATATCGTTGATAAGGATTGTGATTGTCACTCCAGTGCATTCGCACATCAACAGAGGAGCAAATGAAAGATAAAAGTCAAGATTACGGAGCCTTCATCATGGCTTGGTCACTATTAATCAGTATTGTGCGTGCAATCATGGAGACTCCACTGAAAAACGTGTCCGAATGTGAGTTGCGTGCTGTTATCCGTTTTCTTACCGCGAAAAATGAAACTGCTGTGAATATCCATAAGCAATTAATTTCCGTGTATGGTGATTCGGCTTACAGTTATGTGACGGTGACAAAGTGGCGAAATTGTTTTTTATCCGGGCGCAATCGTGTTCATGATGAAGAGCGGTCCGGACGGCCCAGCGCTGTGAAAGAGGATAAGAACATCGTTGCAGTGCGAACTGTTCTGGAAAAAGAACGTCGTCTTACCATTGATGAAATTCTCGATCGTTTGCCTCCCGATGTCGAACTTGGGAGAACTACTGTGTTCAAAATTTTGACCGAAGAACTGAAGTTTTCGAAAGTGTGCGCGCGTTGGGTGCCTCGTTTGCTGACTCCTGTCCACAAGCAAAGACGCTTGGATGCGGCTCAATATTTGTTTCAATTGCACGCCGAGGAGGACAACCTGCTTTCTCGAATTGTGACCGGCGATGAAACTTGGGTTCATCATTCAACCCCTGAAACCAAACAGCAAAGTATGGTTTTGGGAAAAACGACTGATGAAGAGGCTCCAAAAAAAGCCAAAGTCATCCTTTCTGCTGGAAAAATCATGGCCACGGTGTTTTGGGATGCTAGAGGAATATTGCTGATCGAATTCTTGGGAAAAGGAGAAACCATTAACGCTGAGAGGTACTGTGAAACTTTAACAAAACTTAGAGCAGCAATCAAGAGAAAACGCCCAGGACTTCTGACACGTAACCCCTTGCTACTCCACGACAACGCAAGGCCACATGCTGCTGGTGTTACTCAGGATTTGTTGACTTCCTTCACTTGGGATGTGTTTCCTCATCCCCCGTACTCCCCGGACCTCGCTCCAAGTGACTATCATCTGTTTCCTGCACTAAAGAACGCCCTTGGAGGAAAAAAATTCGTCAATGATGCACAGGTGGAGGCTAAAGTCAGAAAATGGTTTCAAGAACAGAGCACGCAGTTTTACGCGGATGGAATCCAAAAGTCCTGTCACGGTATAAAAAATGTGTTCAACGGGAGGGAGATTACGTGGAGAAATAAGGTAAGACTGATCATCAAACCCGTAAATAACCAGTGAAAAACAATAAATTTCATAAGTCGAACAACTTATCGTTTTATGGCCGTTTGCAAGGTACAGAATTTGTAGTCGTTTGACGAGCTCCACAGCGCGTCTGGAGGTGGGCACGCGATGACCAGAGGTGGGCGTGGAAAATTTGACTTAACTCGCGAACCAGTGGATAAAATTTTAAAAAAACTATAGCTCTTTAAAAAAGGTGAAAGTATGACGGTTAAAACGCTTTTTACAGATTTTGATTATCTGCTTTCGTTCTCGAGAAAAATAGAATGTTTCCTTACTTTACGAATGCCCCTCGTATAATCATGTATGTTAACGTAGTGATAGAGTGTGATAATCAAAAACTAATTGCGATGCTTGTCCGCTCCATTTTGACCCGTGTTGACTGGACGCACGGTGGCCTTGAATTTTGGGCTGCACATGTAATCTTCGCGTGTGTAGTCTCTCCTCTCCAAAAAGAAAATTAATATAGAAGAATAAAAAAAATAAAGCTCCCACCCATTAACCGCGAGCGGCACAGTGACCGCCAAACAAGAGTAATTACATTTTTTTTTCTCCTCCGGACGCCGCTCATTGGGCGTAAATGACTGATCTGGGAACAATTAATCAGTTAGCCAAATGCACTTCAAATTTGTGCAGTGATGAGCAAAAATCATTTTTTGAATAACCCTGAGTAAGTAACGAATATTATTCGCATTATTATTCCCATGTTATTCCGATAGGAAATCGACGTTTTGACTCTACCAGCATTTTCATCTCACTGGTAGTGTTAAAGCTTTGGTTCTCTACACGGAAAAAAAAGATTAGTGAAAATAACCATACGGATACCTGATTTTGGCACCTGCTAGATGTTCTGGTAAACTTGACCAGAAGTATGGTACATTTACCGATACTTTGAGTAAATTCGACTTGCAATTTGGTAACATCACCCCAGTACCTAGTCAAACATAGTATACTTCTGGTTAACATTACCATAACATCTAGCAGGTGCCAAAATCAGGTATCCGTATGGTTATTTCCACCGTAGTTTTTTTCCGTGTAGTAGTCTGAATACCATGTGAAATTCTCATGTTATTCAGGCTGTTATTCTCATTGGGAATAATTTTTTTTTCTTCTTTTAAGTAGATTCCAGGAATCTACTTATTGCAGAGGGTGCGATGTTGGATTTTTCGGGAAATTTTATCAAATGAGCACGTTTCATGCTCCCCTGAGTGAGAAAATACCACTCGTTGAAAATTTTATGTATATATATATAATATAAACATATATATATTATATATATATATATATATATATTATATATATATATATATATATATATATTATATATATATTATATATATATATATATATATATATATATATATATATATATTCACCTGGATCCCCCGATCCTGGTCCTGGCAGCAACTTACAATCAATCCCAAGCCTTTTTGAACCCCATGCTATAAAGGCTGCAATTTTTTTTAGTGAACTCAGATTTGTCACACATATTAGGATGAAAAATCTGGTTCCATATACTTATATCCATTAAAAAAAAAAAAATGACCTTCAAAAGCGTTATATATCGAGTGACATTAACAATCAATTCCAATCATTTACGGCACTTCTTAACCGTACAGCATTTCACCCTTAATTCCAATCCCTACGCGCAGCAATTAACGGTTGATTCCAAGCCCATTGGGATTTTTATACGTTCGCGTGTCTCATCCTTAGATTCCAGTCCTAATGCGCTGTTGCATGAATGAAACGACGATTTTTCCAACCTTTCGAAGCACCACACCCTCGTCTTGGTTGAGAGTTTTTTCCATTGTGCTATAGGTATAGACATGCTATATTCTGTCACATTTTCGTTGCTTTCTTTGGTTCCGCGCGTTCTCATTTAAATGCGCCCCTTCCCACCGTTTCCTTCGTCCGCTTCAGTTATCGAATCGTATTATTTAATTTTATACCGAATATATTCTCCACCATATTTATTTGCCTGCATCAAACACATAAGATATCACATATTTACATACTACGCATTTATTTTTAAGAGGTGGAGAAGTGTGACGAACCAGTCGATGAACTGTTGATTAAAAAAAAAAAACAAAAAACAAAAAAACAAAAAACAGCAACAACATTCAATAATAGAAACAATTGATACCACTCTCATGTGTTCTCTCCTTCCTGCGCCACCCACTGTCTCTCATTATAGATATCGTATAAGTCTTCATTTTATTTGAAATATATTAATAGTCAACTTTTCAAGCCTCCGGGTGAATATAAAATATTTTGGTAATAATTGGTCGAAAATTTGATGCTTGAATAATCTATTACTTGCGGCCTATACGAGGTATTAGACTATGGTTTGGACTTATTGGAATTAAGCAGGCAGATGTTTTATACACCTATCATAATAAATCATTATCGAATAATGGGCTGTTGCAAGGTTTTGCCACAAAAGAAGTACATTGTTGGGGTAAAAAGGAGCGAAACTGACCATAATGTTGCTGAAAAACTCTAAAATCCCCTCAATAAACGCTCTTCAACTGTATGACCTTTAAAGGCAGAGAACGCGCTACGGACTAGAACATATACCGATGGAGTTTCTCATCTTTCGACCAACACTCCATACCACGGCATCAGTTTTCCCAGATATATCATTACTTTCAGATAATCTAAATGAAACAAACAAGATTATTATACATCGGCTTCGTAATAGTTTTAGAAAATTTTTGAACCATCGACCCATTAACCATTAAAATCTGTTCAATATTAAAGTCGTATCTATTGACGCAGTTTCGGGCTTATGTTCAATGAGTGCGAAAGAGATTGAGTTAGTGTGGGAAAGGCGGGTAACAAAAGTTACGATCTAATAAAAATGAGGTTTCGCGGAAAAATTACGTCTAAAAACCATCACTGTTTCACAGCTTGAAAAAAAAACTTTAAATACGGTCTACAATGAAAATTAATGTGTCAAAACGCATCTACATACCTTCGTCTACAATATTCATTCAAAAGTTGATTCGTTTTTTTACTTTATTAGACTGTAAATTGACAGAAACTATTCAGCGTTAACAATGGCTTCCAACTGTTTACATCAATACCACAATCAAGAGTAGATTTCAAGCTCTGTAACTATTTGCCTCATCATAAAATCGTAACATCGATGCATGATCAGCATACTCTCAGCTATAATTTAAGACCAATGTTACCTCATTTTGATCACATTGTTTTTCGACTTTTGTCTTGCTATTTTGGCCATATCCCACTCTGTGCGGCGTAGGGTTCTGATCAAAATACTGGTATTTGGAAACTTGATCTGTATACGTGCAATTCAATCTCTTTCTTTATCATTAAGGTTGCATTATAAGAGGTTTTCCTACTGACACACCGTCACAGTGACCGGCCACACCGTCTTTGCTTTCGCTGCTTTTTACCCAAAACTGAAAGTTCGCTTGTCTGTAAAAATAGTTTTCAACTGTATCATTGAAAAGATAGACGGCACGGCCGGAGGCGCACATTGTTCGGAGAGACCCGGATCTGTGGCAGAAACCTCAAATTTGAAATCGGCTCGGAAGTGGGTTTAAAGGCCTTACCTCCCTTCTAAAGGGTATAGAACATGCGTTTTAGCCATATTTGATGAATTTGGAAGACCCTCACAGACATGTGAAAGTACAGGTTTTTACGCGAATTTTGAGTCAACTTGGGTGGGTTAACATATGATTGTAAAAAAACAATACTCTTTGTCTCATAGTCCAATTTAGACTTCATTTAGTACTTCATTTAGAACACATGTGTAGACTCAACTAATTTTAAAGAGGGTAAAATTTCCTACAAGATGGTTTAATCAGATCAAAACAGTCACCCGGAGGGCGGGAAACAGCTGATTTTAATTTCGCGGAAATTCGAGAATTCGCAGAAAAACGCGTTTTTCGGCGATTGCTCGAGTAATTTGACTTCCGCAGCAACGAATGTGGAATAACCGTATTCTAGGCACCAAATACGTATTATAGGGGCCTATATTGAATATAATGGAGGTGTGGAGGGACCAAGGTCCCCCTTGACCCCCCCCCCCCCGACCCGACTCTCAATACATAATAAATAGAGCACACATTCTCCATGAACTGTGAAGTAATTCCTTTTTTGCTCGTCAAATGGCTTGTTCATTTTTTGACTTTGCGTATTTGGCTCAACTAACCCCCCCCCCCCCCCCCCAAGAGGCCTAGCATTCGTGAATGCTCAATTTACCTCCTTTTTCAGGGGAAAAACGTACGCTTTTTTGACCTAGTAGGAATCAACCGTGGTCCTGGCAACCGCTACAAACGTGGCGTCACGTCAGTACATGGCAAACCAATTTTTTTTGCAGCTGCAATGCATGGTGTCACACAGTTTTCAACATTTACAGAGGTCGACTAATGAAAGAATTTAAGGAGCAGAAGGGCGAAGGCTTATCCGCGGGTCTAGGTAGATATTTTTTGCACTCGGTGATCCATCCCCATGAGATGGCATCCAGGTCCAGGTCGTTTGTGCCCATCCACTCCTGAATTTGAAAATAAGCTCGCTGCTAAGAGTGATTCTTGATGGCCGGTGAAGTGGGTGGTAATTTTTCCGGTTGGCCGTAAGTCTTGGTTGAGGCGACCTTTCCTTTATAGAGACAAAAACGCAGAAGCTCTATCGTATCATCTTTTTTGCCTCCATAAAATTGAAGAATCGCCAATTTATACCTGCCGTTTCAGTATCCGAATGGGTTTTCTTCGGGGCACAAAATAATACATCAGCACATTTTTAACTGTCACAAGTCATTTATAAGGGGCAATTTTGCCAATTCCAAAAATTTGCGATGTTGAGTCACAGCCCATGAAACACGGAGAAAAAGGAGGCTCTTGTAAAGATCGGCTCCTATTAACTCTTGAATTTTATGCACTTATCTACGTCATGTTTTTATGTTTTTTGTGCGTTGAATGTCACTTTTTAAGTGCAATTGAAAACTGCTATCTAAGGATCTATTAAGGATTAACACAAGTAAAAAGATTTGGATCTTCACCAATTGGGCTGATGCACACTTTTGCTATACGCGATTTAATAGTCGATTCTGGTGTGTAAACCCCCAAAACTAACGATGGCAGCACTAAAAACTTCCGAAATCCATTCCTAAACTCAATAAACGCTTTTATTTGCGAGGACGTAATGATGGCTGAGGGCTGTAATGATGGGAGATTCCTATTCTTTCTTTACTCTATGCTGACAAGGATGATTCACAGAGTAATTAGTCGCGACACCTAGAGACACCGGTGTCACATAACTTCGTCTCTTATTGGTCACTTCTTGATGGAGTTACAGTATTCTTAGATGGGAATCTCCCAATATATCCCCGAAGAAAACCCATTCGGATATTGAAACGGCAGGTATAAATTGGCGATTCTTCAATTTTATGGAGGCAAAAAAGATGATACGATAGAGCTTCTGCGTTTTTGTCTCTATAAAGGAAAGGTCGCCTCAACCAAGACTTTCGGCCAACCGGAAAAATTACCACCCACTTCACCGGCCATCAAGAATCACTCTTAGCAGCGAGCTTATTTTCAAATTCAGGAGTGGATGGGCACAAACGACCTGGACCTGGATGCCATCTCATGGGGATGGATCACCGAGTGCAAAAAATATCTACCTAGACTCACGTATAAGCCTTCGCCCTTCTGCTCCGTAAATTCTTTCATTAGTCGACCACTGTAAAGGTTGAAAACTGTGTGACACCATGCATTGCAGCTGCACAAAAAATTGGTTTGCCATGTACTGGCGTGACGCCACGTTTGTAGCGGTTGCCAGGACCACGGTTGATTCCTACTAGGTCAAAAAAGCGTACGTTTTTCCCCTGAAAAAGGAGGTAAATTGAGCATTCACGAATGCTAGGCCTCTTGGGTGGGGGGGGGAGGGGTTAGTTGAGCCAAATACGCAAAGTTAAAAAATGAACAAGCCATTTGACGAGCAAAAAAGGAATTACTTCACAGTTCATGGAGAATGTGTGCTCTATTTATTATGTATTGAGAGTCGGGTCGGGGGGGGGGGGTCAAGGGGGACCTTGGTCCCTCCACACCTCCACACCTCCATTATATTCAATATAGGCCCCTATAATACGTATTTGGTGCCTAGAATACGGTTATTCCACATTCGTTGCTGCGGAAGTCAAATTACTCGAGCAATCGCCGAAAAACGCGTTTTTTCCGCGAATTCTCGAATTTCCGCGAAATTAAAATCAGCTGTTTCCCGCCCTCCGGGTGACTGTTTTGATCTGATTAAACCATCTTGTAGGAAATTTTACCCTCTTTAAAATTAGTAGAGTCCAATTTTTGCTTTGGAGTGATAGTTTTGGCGCAAATTGAGGACAACCGTGAAAAAAGACGTAAATATCCTCTAATTTGGGGTAAAAAGGGGGGCAAAGCCCCCTTTCCCCTACTCGGATTTTGGCAAACTTTTTATATGCTCTTCAGATAGTACCAATTAGCAACTTACGTCCATAAAAGCTTCTGTCGCAATTTATTCCGGGTTAGCCCCTTATTTGAGCTATTTTCCCCTGACTAGTTCAATGCTCTGCGGCTTGGGTGGGGCTTAGTCATTTTCACGAAAATAAAAATAAAAAAATAGTTAATGAAATCTGATGTTAAATCTGGTATAAAAAATGAAATCTAGGACCTAAAAAAAACCCTTAGTACCAAGTTTCAATGAAATGCGAGCATGCTAGAGGTTTCCGCCAAAGATCCGGGTCACCTTAACCACTGTGCGGCGCGCGGTGCCGATGCCGGCTTCGATTTGGACTCAATCTGGGAAACCGTTGTGGTTCAGTGTGTGCTAGTTTTCACAAAAGTTTTGCATTGGAAAATATGTGTCCAATTTCTTTTCGGTAACTCTACGAGAATAAGCGAGGAAGAATATTTAATTGATTCCAATTTCGATCGTGACGTCATCACTAAAAGGTTCTATAAATTCACCAGGATTCGGCTGCGCGCCGTTCAGGCTAGCTTTTAGCTCTGACCGACAAAACGTCTATGACTCGACAGTGGTGAAACAGCTGATCCAAACGGTGATGTTTTTTTGCCGAGACAGGATGTATTTTGAAGAATCCTGGCTGAGGTGGAAGGAACATTCATTTCTTTCCTCGCCCCCGCGCCGCCGCGCCGGCGCGGCGCGGCGCCGTGCCGAACCTTTCTTCTAAAAAGAATAGAAGGGGAAATATCACAAAACCTTAATAATTGACCGTGTGATTGTGGATCCCGTTGTTACTAACTGCCGCTGTGTTTCTTTGGGTGCCCGCACACTTACCCCATTCACCCTCGCTTTCTCTCGCCTGTCTTCTTTCTTCCACGATTCCGTGTAAAACAGTGTCGCCAGAGATGAAAATCTGAATAAATTATGCAGCGCTGTAATCAGGGAATTTCTTTTTTCTAACTCTCATCGTGACAACACTGCCTTTTATAAACGTTTTGTTTTGACACAAATCATCGTAAGCACTCACTGGCGGGCAATGTTATCCTCTTCTCTCCCGAGGAAGCAAACATTTCGAGAGGGAGAGAGAGAGGGAGAGAGAGAGGGAGGGAGAGAGGAGAGAGAGAGAGAGAGAGAGAGAGAGAGAGAGGGAGAGAGGAGAGAGGGAGAGAGAGGGAGAGAGAGAGGGAGAGAGAGAGGGAGGGAGAGAGGGAGAGAGAGGGAGGGAGAGAGAGAGAGAGAGAGGGAGAGAGAGAGAAAAGGAACACTATAATTGTCCTCTCCCTTGTGAAGCAAACAGATTTTTTGGAATTTTTCCGTGCCTCCCAACCTGGATTGTAACAAATGGGCGCCCATGAACGTCATTGCAAAAGAGCCTAAGTGAATGTACTAAGGATTGGGTAATGGGTATTAATGCTGTGCATGCGACCGTATCTGTTACACGATCGAAACTAAATTCTTTGAAAATGTCGACAATTTTGATCGGTCATCAGTGGCGCCATTTCAGATTTTCCTTGGGGGGGGGGGGGGGCAAGGCCCTCCAAAAATTTGGATGACTTTTTTTTTTTTTTTTTTTTTTTTTTTTAGCCGTGCATCTTGAAAAATCTCTCTATCTCTCTGACTTAAATGGGGGGGGGGGGCTCCATAAATTTGGATGACCTTTCCCCCCCCCCCCCGTGCATCTTCAAAAAATCTCTCTGACTTGATCTTCGGCCTCATTGAAAATCCTTAAAGGGGGGGGGGCAATTGCCCCCCCCCCCCCGCCCTCCCCCAAGTGGCGCCACTGTCGGTCATAAAATTTTCGAAGTTTCAATCGATCGATCGATCGAGCGGACCTTCCGAAGAATTTTTTGTTTCGATCTAGGGTTGTTTCAGTCGAATGAACACATTCCTGCATTTTCATGGTTCTGTAACAAACAATAATACATTGTGCGACCCCCTCAACTTTAAAAATTAATTGACTACACATGTTTTGTGCGAAACAGTAGCGCGTTACTGGCAAAAAACTACAAGCTGATTACAGCTGATACTGAACAAGTGAAATTCTTAAAATGGGTCTGTTGCGTACTTTTGCTACATCAATATAACTCATTGTTTCCAACGTAACAGTTGGCGAAAATAACGATGCGCACATTAAAAACTTTCAAAATCCACTCATTAACTCAGAAAATACCTTCCATTTCAAACAACCCGCGCTTCACTAGACACTATATCACCGACTTATAACTACATAAATGGAACCATCTCGTTTACGTAAACATGAACAGAACTTACAATCATTGGAATGTTTCGTTTAGATGCGTACATTTCTCATATTATTTTGTAATCTTTGATAAACCGAAAAGACCAGACAGCAAATGCAGCCAATAGCTCATGTATTTAGAAGGGAATTCCATCATTTTGTAGTTACGATGTTGTTTACTCATGCACAGTGGTTCCGTCTATGTAGTAGTATACCAGTGCAATAGTGTCTAGTGTAGCGTGGGCTGATTGAAATTGAAGTGATTTCCTGAGTTAATGAGTGGATTTTGAGCGTTTTTAATGTGCGCATCATTATTTTCGCCGAATTTTACATAAGAATGAAGGTTCTATATTGTTGTAGCAAAAGTATGCAACAGACCCATTGCATGGAGGCGAATTATTACGACGCCGTTACCCAGAAATGTGCCATCCTCGTAGGTAGTTGGTATACTTTGAGAAAATGGCAGCGTTTGACACATGCTTTTTTTAAAGAGTGAATAATACATTGGTTGAAATGATTCGTGTTACTCTTACGTTATTTGAGTATAATAATGTCAACTGGTTCCTAGAAAAGTAATTGCATTCGCTTTACTCAATTTTTTTTTCGACCCTTGTTGATGGGTAAATGGTCCTAATAAAGAATATTATATTAACATTAAATCAGCCCGTTCATGAATCGATAACTTGTAGCCGGAATTTTGCAGGAGAATATTAATTGTCAGATGTAAATCATCATTCCGGGACCCCAAAAATAAAATTAAAACCATCAAAGATTGTTGAGCCATAGCTGCGAACAAAAGACGTCAAGAGCTGATGTAAAGTAATGATATAGTTACATGGTCCAACGATTACACTCGATTAATCAGCCTAGCATGCTTCAGAGTGTAAAAGCCTCGGTCGTGAGCATCACTGAAATAAAAATATATATATATATTGTTTGAATTAACAATAATTCAATTCGTCCAGAATGGAGCCCTCAATTGGTTCTGTTAATTCAACAAAACAGAATGGTGAATCATCAAAATAAGATTGTTAATCTAACATAATAGATTGTTAAATCAACAAAATGTGAGGCAAACTCCCAAACAATTTGATGATTCAACAATCTATTTTGTTAGTTTAACAATCTTATTTTGTTGATTCAGCATTTCGTTTTGTTGAACTAACAAAACCAATTGAGGGTTCCATTCTGGACAGTTAAATTGTTAATTCAACAATTTTTTTTTCAGTGCAGTGCTGAGACTGCGTTAATATCCACCAAGCGTGCAACTAACCGTCTTAATGTCGAGAAAATATTGCTCGATCATAGTAAATAAATAGTTGAAAATGTAAGCAAATATGAAAGACAGAGTGTTACGTAGAAAAAAGAACCGATTGAGTTTATGATTAATACTTCTAAATGACAAATTGCTGGTGACCGCAACGCGGGTGCAACCCGTAAATTCAAATCGCGCGCGCTAGGAAAAACAGAGACTGACCTCTTACCGTTCACCACTGTAGCTATTTTCACTCCGGGAGCGGAACTGAGGGGTCCGAGAACGGCACATTCCGGCGGACGATGTGAAGAGAGCCTCAATCGCTCAGACTCATGCCATTCAAAGGTATTTCCGGTCGCGCTCGTTTAATCAGCAGCTCTGTATAATCGATGCGTTCACTGACCGTCGTTTTTTGTTCCATGATTTCTGAATTGAAATGCTTGACTTGATTTGTTCGCTGCTCGTCTGTGTGCCGAATTTTGTTTCCTTTAAAGTTAAGTTTTACCTAAAAAGAGGACTTTTCAGGAAGATCATTGTGATCATTGTGATCCACAATCTTTAAATGTCAATTTGAAGTTTCCGTGCAGGCTTAGTGATAACAACGCGAGTCCTTATATTTTTTGGATATTAAAATTTATATTTATTTACTATGCGATATAAAATTAGGAGGATGCAATCCAGAGACTTCACTTCAGATCTCTTTGGCTTGGCTTGGACTTGATTCGTCCTCCAGATTCAATTTGCTATGCAGAAACACACATTGAACCAAAATGCCTTGAGATTTCTCGAGGATGTTTCAAGAGGGATTTACAAACAAGAACTGCCACTAATTGGCAATTTAAAGACAATTTAGAGCAATTATTCTGAGCACAGGCTTTTACCACAGAATAATACAATCAGAACGGAAACTCCCATAAGAGCCAATGGAAGCAAGTTTGGAATTTAACGGCACCAATAGGCAACGCTGTGGTCCTATATCCCAACATGGCGGACGAGTGTGATTTGTGTTGAAACTCATTTATTTCTGTAAATTCTAGAAAGAAATCTTAAGTTTCCGGCCTCACTTTTATTCTAATGGCATTTCAGAATGAAAATTTCGCTTATCATATCCTATATATTTTCTATTCGCGCGCGAATCCAGATGTAAACATCCTATATCCCAACATGGCGGACGCGAAATGAATTTGCTTCAAAATCCCACAGAGTTTTCGTTCTGATTGTATTATTCTGTGCTTTTACCAGCTAATCAGGGGCTGAATTGTTGATACTAATGGATACCCGAAAATTGCCACTCTCCTTCTCCATCTCGTTCAGTGGCGGCGCGTGCAATCTGACAACGTTGCATTTCGTCTATCTAAATCCATGAAAAATATTGATTCGAGGAAGTGCTCTGTGCACCTCCAATATTTCGACCTTTCTTATGACTTTAAATGTATTAAATCCGACGTTGCAGATTGCACACCTCGCCACTGATCTCATTGCAGGGTCTCCAGTTTACTATAGCGTTCTCTGAATCCCGTTGCTAGTTTTGACAAATCAGAGGTTCTAAAACTACCTCTGTCGATACTCGATGTCAAAGGGGTCACAATGGGTTCGCAAACTATAGACAAAATATTCATTTCTCGACCATTCATGGGCCATTTCTTCGAAATTCCTAACTTACGTCGAACATTTAGAAAATCGATCTCTCGCGATCTATTCGAGAAAAGACACCGCGGTTTGGACAAATGAAAAGTACATGTCTTGTCGTACTGCGTGTCTATATTTGAGCTTAATTCGACGGGATTCGGGGTCTCTGCAATACCCCTCGCTGCCTCATCTACGATTTAAATACAGCAAAATCAGGCGCAAAGCTTATGTCAGCTTATGTCAAAGTTGAAATTGACGAACTTAAACGCAAGGTTCGGTCAATTTATCCGCTATATATTTACGATAGAAAGTACGGCAGATAGGTTACTGGTGCTAAAGTAAACAATGACCGACCGATCGTTAACTTCGATTTTTAAAGAACGGGCGCCTTAAATTGATCCAAATTTTCAGTTTAAATGTATGTTACACTACACAGAATAGCATATGTGAGACTCGACATTGTTATTCGCTAAAATGATTGACTAAAATAGGTTTGAAGAGCGAGGCTCTATAAGAGCTGATGTTAAATTGGTTCATATCCCCGCGCGGGGAAGTACCCTGGCCATCAGCCCGTTCCAAGACCGGCTTCACTTTTCCTCCGTGCAAAGAGAGAGCAGGGGCCAGTCTTTTTCTATAATGTCCTTGGAAAAATGATAGAATGTTAAGATAACCAATGCCACGGCAATCAGATGTATAATCAATCGTTTTTTTTAATAGGTTCAGGCGAGTATTGATCCCATTAGATCTTTGTTTTAGGTCACGTGATAGTGTTTTTTTACTGAATGTTAACTCTTTTTTCGTTGCTACTCCAAGTTCTATGGAAGAAGGGGGAGGGCACTCCTTTCGCCAACCTTCCACCATAGTTATGAATAGTAAATCAAAGTTAAAAGAATTAATGCGTCCTTAAAATCGACCTTAATTATTGTAAAAGGCACACCCACCTCCCACCTCATTATACCCAAAATTTTGAACAAGTGCATATTTTTTCCTTTCATAAAAAATGCAAGTTGAAGTTTTATGCGCTTTACTCATAGCAAGGTTTTAAATGTGACTCCCTTACACCCAACGCCTCAATCATCACTGATTCTCTAGGTGCTGTATTAATTTCAAATTTACATCTTCTCATTGTATCTTTTCTCAACAGAGAGGCTTTCTTAAATTTTGCATTTTTTATCAGAAAAGAGTTGACTAGGTACTACAACACTTAAAATTTCAACATTCATGGGCGTGCCCCCCCCCACCCCACCTCACCCGAAAAATATTCTAGATCCGCCACTGGCATGAATCATCATAGTGACGCAAATTGGGAATTGGAATATGGCAGCGTGCATCTATCTAATTAGTTCACTACGATGTAATTAATATATACAAAATGTAAACTTGCAAGTTAATTGTGATAGCTTGGAACTTTTCGAAATCACGATTGGAGCTTCAATTTGGCAAGAATAGTATATTTTAATTAAAAAAATCTCAGGTGCCGCCGCAAAAATCAATCACAACAAGGGCACAGAAAACGGCTTACTCTGTTTGTATAGTTTTTGGGAGGAACGAGAGGAACATTAATGTGTTGGCGCGCAGGATAGTTGAGTGGAAGGGGGAAAGACCTTGAGTGAAAAATAGGACAAAGGAAGGAAGTCTGAGGATAACAAGCGTGAGGAGGAACGCCCTTTCAAAAACACAAATACCTACCACGCTTAGAGAATACGGAGCACGGCAACGTTGTTAGCGGTCATTTAGACGAGGACCAGAATCAAGCGTAGTTTGCTAGAGACCTGTATAAGTGCTCCGCGCTGGGACCAGAATCAATCCTTATTTGTGACGCCGATTCCGGACCCGATCCTGGTCCCAAGACGACCAGGATCACGTCAAAAATCTATCCTCTTTGACCAGGATCGGGGGATGCAGAAAACTATATATATATATATATATATATATATATATATATATATATATATATATATATATATATATATATATATATATATATATATATATATATATATATATATATATATATATATATATATATATATATATATATATATATATATATATATATATATATATATATATTATATATATATATATATTTATATATATATTAATTATATTATATATATATATATTATATATATATATGTATATATATATATATATATATATATATATATGTTTATTTTATGTTTCAGCCAGTTTTACCGTTTTTATGTCCACGATCCTGTTCGTAATTTTGGTTTTTATTTTTGAAATTTTTCTCAACTATTCGTTGGGTTTAATTCTTGGATGAGTTCGAAGATGGTGTAAATCCGACAGTTAGTTTTCGCGTTATGGGCCGTGTTTGAGTCGTAAAATGTGTTTTTGAGGTTTATTTTTGCGAGTGTTTGTATTGAGTGTTTTTTTTTGGGAAATTCATGTTGGCCGTTTTGTTACGCAACTTTTTTACTCGAGTCATTTTTTCGTGTTTTGCGTTGTAAGCGAGTTATAGTGATGTGTTTTTCGGGTTTTTTGGCAGTGTTTTTATATGAAGAAATGTTTTTTTGTATCGTAAATTTTAGTATATATCGTGGAGGATGTTTTTAGTTCATATGCTCTTTTCCTTGAATTTTCCTTGTGTTTTACGTGTTTTACGAGCTATTTAGTTTCTTATGGGATTTTACAAGTGAAAGATAAGGATGGTGTACTGGTATAATTGCTCTTTCTTTGTTTTACACGTACGCTGTTGCTTAGGTACGTTATTTATTTATTTTCTTGTTTTATCAGCTGCTCTTATCAGATTTATTCCTCGTTAGCATTACAAAGATTAGACATTTTTCTATCTTGGTACTATAATCTTTTTTCCATGGGCATTTTTTTTTAAATGTTGAACAGCTGATAAAAAAAAAGAATTGAATAATTCAAAGAAAATCATAACATAACCTATTTATTGAAATTTGTGAAAAACTTATATAACCTAGCTTTTATTTCTCACTTGCATTGTAAAGATTACACATTTCTCTATTGGTAAAATAATCTTTTTCACAATAATATTTAGATTTTGAGCAGCTGATTAAGTAAAAAAGAAAAATTCAGAGAAAAATTCAACAAAAATTATAACCTATATTTAAATTTGGGAAAAAATGATTTAACCAAGCATGGAATCTACTTCGTCTTACCGGCCTGCTGGGAGGCATTTTTTTTTCTTTCTTTACTAAGCGATTACTATTTACAATCAGCTATTATTTATAATGCCATGAGAAAATGTTTTCACTAAGATTATGTCATTGGGAATAATGCGAATAAATAATGCGAATAAATTCTTTATTATACATGATTTTTGCCCATGACTGCTTCAAATTGTCCTTTATTGAAATGGGTCAGTTGCAGTATCAAACGGATTATACTCTTGACGGTTCTTTCTGGATATAATCAGATTCAGCCTTTTGAAAACTATGTTTTGTGGTATATCTGTGTAAAAATTTTGGAACGATTTGCACAATTGCATTACAGGTACTGAAAGCAGTGCCGCCCAGTGCTTACGCTCATATCTATTTAATGGCACTGTCTCAATTCACTGATGATTCCACCGGTTGAGAAGATATTATACACAGTTCAGTTCAGTGTACGACTGTCATTCACAAAATTATACTCGCATGTGTAATCTCTGCTCGGTCGAAGCAGTCGCCGCACAGTGCAGTGAAAAAAGCTCCAAAATCGCTCTAAGCAGCTTTACTCGGCAAATTATCGAGTTATTTAAAAACTGAAATAAAAACACCTTTTTCTTTTGTGGATAAGAAGAGATTGTTTTTTCAAGTTCATACGTATCTCAATCTTTGACCGAGAAATGCTGCCCCTGTGGAAAATTATTCAGGGCAGGATTTCTCGGTCAAAAATTAAGTTGCGTAAGAATTTGAAAAGGCAATCTCTTCCTTTCGGCGAAAGAAAAATGTGTTTTTTTTTTTTTTTTCAGTTTTTAACTGTATTGATGATTTGCCGAGTAATGCTGCCTAGAGCAATTTTGGAGCGTTTTTTTCACTGCAATGTGTGCCGTTAAATTTTTAAAATATTCGCATTTTGTTTAAAGTCATCCATGACGCCATGCCACCGGTTGAGAAAAGATTACAAATGCGAGTATCGTACTATTACAGTCTTACACTTAACTTAACCGTGTTATCTTTTCTCAACAGGAGAAACCATCGGTTTCTTGAAGATGCCATTAATTATACACGAGAAAGTTCAAACGACTCGTATCTCGGTTAAGGTAAAGTTTCAGCGGTTTGGGTCGATATCTGGCTCCATAGAGCGCCATCGTTCAATCAATTATCAAACCATGGGCGGATACAGGGAATTGTCTTTCTCTCTCTCCTCCCATTTGAAAACGAGCGTTGGAAAAGGACAGAAGAGGGGGCCAAAGTCACGTGATGGCCCCCTCTGCTGTCTTTTTCTAACACATAAGTTCAAATGGAGGGAGAGAGAGAAATACAATTCCATGTATCCGCCCATGTATCAAACTACTGCGGCCATAAGTAAAAGAAAACGGAAGTTCAGACGCTAGATAATTATATCTGAAGATTGTCTCAGCGAAACATCTCGTCCAATTTTTAAAAAATAAAGTTGAAAATACCAAAAGAAATAAATATCGCAATAAAATATCTGTTGAACTTTTGCCACCGAAATGGTCTTAGCTGCTCACCGGTGCGGTGCGGTGCATTGTTCAAACATGAAACCAGGGCTGCCGTTTTGCGTATACTTACTCCTATTTTTCAATTCACCGATGATTCAACTGGTTGAGAAAAGATTACACAGTCCAGTTCACATTATGAATGTAATGCACGAAAATACTCTGGTCTGTAATCTTTTCTCAACCGGCGGAGTCGTCGATGACTTTAAAAAACGTGCGGATATTTTAATAATTAACGGAGTTTCCACCGATTAAGGAAAGATTACAGATCAGAGTATTTTCGGACAGTACAGTCGTACACTGAACTAAACTGTATAATCTTTTCTAAACCGCTGGAATCATCGGTGAATGGAAAAATACCATTGATTATACGCAAAACGGCAGCTCTGCATGAAACTGTCTCCTCCTGCTTGTTATTATTCTGTATCAAGCCGTAATGGATGCTTTCCGTGGAATAGATAGTCTCGTACAACAGTAGCTTTGCTCATCATCAGGCACTCTAAGCCTATGCTGTGGTTGTTATTGTAAGGAATGATCACACCCAATGTTTTATATGGGCTTTCAGCCTTCATTCTGGATTCAGCCCCATGGAGCTGTTGCAAACTTTTGCTACAGGCTTATTAATAGTTGATTATGGGGTAATACCCAGTAAATATAACGATTAGCGCACTAAAAAATCACGAAATCCACTCCTAAACTCACAAAATGCTTTTAAACGCGAGACCGTAATGGCGGCCGGGGCCGCGGTTTTCATCGGGGCTCCCTATCTTCAATCAGCGCCATCTACACGAGGTGTTCTCGCAACACCACACAATAAGAAGAAGAAGCATACAATTGCCATAAGAAAACCGCGGCCTCGGCCGCCATTACGGTCTCGCATTTAAAAGGATTTTGTGAGTTTAGGAGTGGATTTCGTGATTTTTTAGTGTGCTAATCGTTATTGTTACAGGGTATTATCCCGTATTCAACTATTAATAAGCCTGTAGCAAAAGTTTGCAACAGCTCCATTGTTCTCAACCTTACCGCGCGAGCACGACACTGTTCATCCTATTTTTCCGAGATGCGCGCGCATGCGGCCCTGGGCCCGTGAAAAGTGCGAGGTCACAAGCTTACTCTATCAACCAACGTGATTATAAAAAAAAAATCTTCCGTATCATGTAACCGCAGATTTGATAGTTCTTCCTGTAAGTTTTCATTGGTATACATATAATGTGGTTTTTTTGTAGGTTGTGTGATATTCTCAATGAAATTGATACTTCCTTACGTTTTGATTAGGTAAAACCGATTTTCTCAATGGTTTTCAAACCATTTTCCTCGCAGAAATGCGAGGAGTTTTAGAATCGCCGCACGTTTGCCGTTTCTTGAATTTCAGTTCTCAGCATCAATTTCCATGGGGGACACTCGAAATTTTCTGTTGCAAAGTTATTTACTCCCTAAAGGGGGGCATTTTCGGAAAATTTGTTTTTACCAGAGGAAAAACGTATTTTGACCTCTAGGGTACGTGGTTGCAAGGACGACTTATGTTTCTGATACACCCTGTATGATTGTCTAAAATTACATGTAACTTCGTAGGAAGGAACTTCATAAGAGTAATGGAGTTGTTGCAAACTTTTGCTACAAGCTTATTTATAGTTGATTATAGGGTAAAACCATGGGCGGCGCGTGGGGTCAAAAAGTAAATCAACAGCCTTTTTTCTTTCTTTCTTCACTTTTTTCAAAATAACGTTTGACGCAGGCGGGGGGATAAATAACCATTTTTTCTTTTTGCTTTTCAAGACAAGAAAACAAGGAAAGAGCTAAGAAGTTGGAACACTTGTAATTTTGACTTGAAATGGGCTAAAATTTAAAAATAGTGAAAATTTGGACTAAATAGACACTTGAAACAAATTGGTTAGGAAAATTTTTGAAGAATATAAACAAAAGGTGACAGTCTCGTTTCCTTAGTAACTTCTGAATGAAGCAGACAGACGGCGATGAGAAATTGATAACGTTTTTCCATTCTTCTTTTTCTCTTTTTCCTTTGTCCATTTTTTTCTCGTTCAAAAATTTTTTTAGCTCCTCGTTCCCAAAAAAGTGGGGGGGGGGGCTAGAGCTCCAATAGCCCCTTATACGCGCCGCCTACGGGTAAAACCCTGTAAAAATAACGAATAGCGCACTAAAAAATCACGAAATCCACTCCTAAACTCACAAGATGATTCTAAACGTGAGACCGTAATGGCGGCCGAGACCGCTTAAATATAATGGCAATTGTACGATTTTCTTCTTCTTGTGTGGTGTTGCGAGAACACCTCGTGTAGATGTCGCCGATTGAAGATAGGGAACCCCAATGAAAACCGCGGCTCCGCTCCGGCCGTCATTACGGTCTCGCGTTTAAAAGCATTTTGTGAGTTTAGGAGTGGATTTCGTGATTTTTTAGTGCGCTAATCTTTAATTTTACAGGGTATTACCCCATGATCAGCTATTAATAAGCCTGTAGCAAAAGTTTGCAACAGCTCCATTATGATCGCATGTTTGACCAACGAACAGTGCTAAGTAACGCTCTAAAACGTGCCGATCATACGAATTAAAGACGGCATTTTAACGAGTGTATAGTTTTGTAGAACTTAATGAAGTCCTGCAAAGCTGAAGAGATCGATGACTGCCTTCCTGAAAGCAGCCCTTCTGTTTTGAAAGAGGTGCGAAAGGCTGCTCGCTCATTTGCTATCTATTTTACGCTCTGTCTTTGTTTCTTATTTCATTGATATAAATAGCGGATTCTCACCAGTGGCGGCGCGTGCAACCTGGCAGCAACGTATTCTCTCCATTTAAACCTATGTAAAACAATCGATTTTTAGGAGGTGCAATTGCACCCCCAAGACATCGATACTTTTGCATAGGTTTAAATGGTTGTCAAATGGCACGAGCCGCAACTGATTCTCACCTCTAGATGATTCATAAATGCTTAATTTGTTTGTATTACAGCATCGGCAACTCGGTGACGGGGAGCCAGGAAATGAAGTGTTGGACGGTGATGGGGGCCGTTTGGTAGCCGTCAAAGGTCCTTCGGGCCTTGTCAAGGAAGTCAAGGAACACTGGACCAAGAGCAGGGAGGAGAAAGAGGAGAGAACAGAGACAGAAGACGTTCAACATTTAGGAGATATAACTGACGAGGTAAGATCCAGGACACTTAACATGATTTTGTGTAAACTTCAATATTCTTTCATCATTTCTTATTGACGCTGTAAAACGACTTCTGTTAATATTTTTGTGTATGGATGTGTATTAATTGTATTTGTCTTATCGAGCTCCTTTAATTATTACACTGGGGGGGGGGGATTACCAGAAGTATGAAAATATGTGAACCTTTGTAAGGGATGGTACAATTACCAGAGCTCTAGTGATTGTACACAGTGATCGACAAAAATCATTTTTTGAATAACCATGAATAATTAACTAAAATTATTCGCATTATTCTCATGTTAATCCCAGTGGCGTAGCATACAATTAGCAAAATTGTAGTTCGTCCATTTAAACCCATGAAAAAGTATCGAAGTATTGGGTATTCGGTGAACACCTTTGCATTCGACTTTTTTACGTGGGTTTAAACGGACACAGTACAATGTTGCCAAATTGCACGCTACGCCACTACACTACCAGTCATTCATCTTATGTCAGATGAATTTGCTGGTAGTTGTTCTTCTTCTTCTGCTTCATCTTATTTTCTCCTTCTTCTTCTTCTCCTCCTCCTTCTTCTCTTTCTTTTGCTTGTTCTGCCTCTGCTTCTCCTTCCGTTTTTTCTCTCTCTTTTTTCCATCTTCCTCCTCCGTCATCGTTGAATCAAAACCCTCAAAACACCTTCCAAGTGGCATGCCTAATGGGTGTGTTGCAAACTTTTGCTATAACGATAAAGAGTGTTTCATCGTATGTAAAATCGCCCAAAAAGTCCATTGGTAGCATCAGAAAGTCATACAATTCAATGATAAACTCACAAGAGGCGTTTAATGAAATCCAAGATGGCGGATAAATATCGAGCAATTTGTATGTATGCACCACGAACATCCAAGGATAACCATCCTCACAATATCGATCAAAACCAATCACAACGTAAACAAACACATAACCTCTCCCTCCAGTGAGGTTGTCAAAGTTGGCCATCCTTGGATGTTCGTGGTGCATGCATACAAAGTGCTTGATATTTCTCAGCCATCTTGGATTTCATTAAACGCCTCTTGTGAGTTTATTTTGCATTTTATGACTTTCTGATGCCACCAATGGACTTTTCAGGTGATTTCTACATTAATAGATGTACTCTAAATCTTTGTAGCAAAAGTTTGCAACAGACCCATTGCCTAATCCTTATATTGTAGTACATTTTCAGAGTGGGCGTTAGAATTTCCAGCATTTTAGCATAACTCCAAGAGTTAAGGTCCCTTTGTTTTCTCTCTCTCTATATCTATACATCAAATCAGTTTCTGTATTCCTTTTTGAGTTTTCCTCATGCTTGGATGCCTTGCAACCAACCCATCACTCACAATCAACCAGACTCGGCTCCTCTGCTAGTGATCAAACGTCGACAGGATTCAGAAGAGGCTGTGTCAGAGGAAGGTGAAGGGAGGGCGAGAAGGGGGGGGAGGAGTTTGGGCGGAGCGGACCGAATCCTGGGAATTACTGAAACGATGATGTACAGTATTTTGTGTGTATGGAGCGGCATGGCATAGCGGGCCGAGGACTGAGGAGTTATGAAACCTGATTATTACAATTCACGGTTTTATGGGGTAATGCATGTGGATCACGGACAGTGTCGCCAGATGTGCGGCTGTAGGCCGTAAATTCCCCCCCCCCCCCCATAAGAATCAATGTAAAATATTCGGATTTTTAACTGGAATCTGACAACATCGATCATGGATCATGCACATGCACATGCATTGCACGGCGAGTGAGGTAAATTAGATGCACAATAAAAATCATGATCCTCCAGCACATGGTTGCCGTATCGCCTGGAAAGTGTCCTGCGATGCGTGACCCCTCCACCCCCCCGTAATAAATTTGGTTCACATTGAATGAGTTTCTTGCATGAAGGATGTTTAACCCTTGTTATAGTCCAAGAGGGGCATTGGCGGATACAGGGGGGGCGAAGGGGTCGATCGCCTCCCCCCCCACTCTGCCAAAAAAGGGTGAAGGGGTAAAGAGGGGAAAGAAAGGGGTAAACTATAAGAGAAAGGAAAAGGAGGTGTACGGGGGGAGGGGCGAAAATGTCAAGTTCGCGCCCCCCCCCCCCCCGACGCGAGGGCTGGATCCGTCAATATAGATCAAGCTAATTTTTGTTTTCTTTTATAAAGCTCATTTTTCAAATCATTTTTGGAACTTTATCTAATTCAAGATACTGATGTAGCCAAGCTTCAGGCCGATTTTCAAGTTTTTCAGACAACAATAACTGTAGACTTGTAGAGCCTATCAGGCTTCTGATGCGTTTATTTTGCTTATTAAACTTTCAGGTTTTAGATAGAAACCGGTTCAATACAATCATGACATTTTATGAAATCCTTTGTCTTTTTAGGACCAGTGGTTCAATATTTATAATTTAATCAGAAACATCAGAAAAAAGCAAAAAACTATAGGTATATGTACATAAAAGTAATCTTTTTCTTTGTTGCCTTTTTTCTGGACTGTTATTTCTTCGAAAGATAACCATAAATATACAAAAAAAGAACAAGTCACTCTTATCGTCTGAAATTTTTTTGTAGGATGTAAGCAATGAGCTTTAACTTTAGAGTGGCACATCAAGGAACGTTCCGCTGGTTCATTGTTGTCACCTAGGGCGCCGCCATCTTCCCGTAAAAATCGATTTTGAGGTTAAATTTTGTAGGTCGTTTCGTAAACAAACTCGGGCATCGTCGGGAACGACCTACAAACTTTAACCTCAAAACCTTGGAATCTGCCGTCCAAAGTCCGCTTTTTCCCGGCATTCCTTCTTCCCCTGTGTGGCTCAAGGTGGACCAGCCCGCTGCCACTCTAAAGTTATAGCTCATTGGATGTAAGTACTAAATCACTCTATTTTGATGCCTCCCCCTTCCCCCGCATGTTACCGCATACGTCGCGCGTCGGTCCAGATCTTGCGGTCTCATGCACAATGGTTGAATGAGCCTGTTGCACGAATGCTTCTGCTATACATTTACGACAATTTCCAATACTAATTCTTCGGTGTACAATGACACGAAAAGAATTATGCGCGTTCCAATCTTCTCCTTTAAACTAAAAAAAAAAAAAAAAAAAAAAAAAAACGAATTATATTATAGTGTGTGCATGTGTATTGGGTAAGTCGCCGTTAGATACTACATTCAACCGTGCTTTCATGCGCCATGTTTCACTGTTCAGTTACTGCTTGTACGACCAATTCAAGATGGTCGAATCAATCATTGCTTTATAGTTATTTGAACGAAGATTATGGTAGTACTATCGACGAGTTAAAGATGGTCGCGAGATTTTCACTAGCTAAGTTTCGCCTTCAAGGTTGCGGTTCGGCCAATCTTCGTACTTCTTCGGCCAGGCGAGCCGTTGCAGATCAGTCCCACACTCACACGCATAACTTTGGTAGTGGTCGCTCAGAGTTCCTTGATGAAAATATTGTACAGGGTCAGTGTTGCCAGATTGGGGTGAAAAAGCCGTACTTTTTACATTGATTTAAATGGGGACGATACGGCTTTTTACCCTCGATCTGGCAACACTGTACACTGTACAGGGTGCACCATACCACCCGAATAGGGCATTTTTCTCGAAAACTACTGAACCAAATGATTTGAGACAAGAAAATCAGGTTATGGTAACTGACCCCAAATTTTCATTTTTGATATTTCAGAAGCTCCCAACAGTCCCTTGAGGACATTTGGAGGTTGAAACAAATTTTTCAAGTTTCAAGGAAAGTCTTAGCTCATGGAAATCTTGCGACAATCTTTTATTCGTCGATAGTTCATTCGCGTCGAGTGAACTGTTTTTAACCAAAAGAAGTTGGTATAAATCCATGATACGGCGACCGCAGCTAAAGATGCAGCTCGTAAAAAGAGCCTCAAGCGTTGTCTTTACACGTTTAATCAAGCGATTCGTCTCAAAATAATCGTGCTCGATTATTTTATCTCTAAATAAACTGCTATTTTCAAAACTCTTACTTCTACGCGTGAATATTTAAAATTGTAAGAGCGCGCACCTTTAGTTTTGCGGCATTTTAACTTTCAAAATCAAAGCTTGAAATCGCTGCAGCTGTAGCTCGCAACGGGCTCATTGTAAGCGTTTGCGTGGCGATTACGTGTTGCTTCGAGAACGCGTAAACTCACGAGGTGCGTACAACACTTCGTGCGTGTAATGCCACATGACTCACGAGGGCAGCGCTGCCAATTTTGGCGGGAGATTCAAAATTCTTCGTTGCGTTTTATCGCAGAATTTGTTTCATTTTACGCAAAACGGCAGCCCTGCGTGAGGGTATGACACGGCACGCGTCGTCATTTTAACTTTAACCTATTCAAGCACATTCACTCCTCACGCTTTACGACGCACAGTGGATCGAAATCATGGGCAGACATGGGCGGAGCCATCATTTTGGCAACAGTGGATTCTTCCCATTTGAATGTATGAGAAACAATCGATTCTTGAAGGGGCCATGGCCCAATTTCTAATCGATTGTTTCTCATACATTCAAATGGGAAGAATCCACAGTGGCCAAATTGCTGGCTTCGCCCATGTGTGCGGATACAGGAATTAGTCTCTCTGTCTCTTTCTCTCTTTTCATTTGAACGTGTATGTTAGAAAAGGACGGAGGGAGGGGCTAAAGTCACGTGACGTCCCACTTTGCTATCCATTTCTGATACATGTTCAAGTTGAAGTAGAAAGGTAAATAAAAATTCCTGTATCTACCTGTAATCGAAATGTTGTTTTTTTCCCTGTTATACATCATTTCTCTAACATTAACCCCTTAAGGGCCAAGCCCGAGTTTACTCGTTTTTCTCCTCGAGTCTATTTCACATTGTTTTAGTCTTCATTCCGGATAAACGCAAATATAGATGAAAACACTGCAATGAATAAGGTCTCGTCGGATGCCTTCAATTCATCGAATAGGCAATTCCAACTCTCCTGTGTACGAACAGTTAACTACCTTCCCTATAGAAACGGAAGAGGGGTGTTCTCTTGAACTAACCTGGTCCTTAAAGGGTTAAGGTGACTCCTGCCGGCCGATCCTTGAAATCTCTGACTTTAGTATGGACTAGATAATAATGGAAAACGGTGATTGGTGTAGACGAGTCACGTGGTTGCTAAGTCGAATCAAAACACAGAATTTATCTTATTGATTATCAGTTTGTTCAAGACTGCCCGATAAACTATTAGGGAAATACCGTGTTTTGATCAGACTTGGCAACCACGTGACTCGTTTACACCAATCACCGTCTTCCATTCTTATCCAGTCTATCAAAAAAAAAAAAAAAAAAATCAAGGGTTGGAAATTTCAAGAATAAGCCTGCAGGCGTGGCATCACAGTGCATTTGTGTGTATGCGATAACACAATAAAGAGACTGGATTTGCCACTTGATGTTCGCTTACGTCATTTAAAGTAGATTTTTTTTTTCTTGTCTCTATTACCAATCCTCATGCATCCCAATATTTACTGATACATTTTGCAACGTCGCGGCTCAAATTCATACACGCAGATTCGAACGCATTCACGCGTTAAATTTATGAGCACGAGACCACACCCGCCCTTTAATGATACACCTTGCCCTAAGTTTGCTACCCATAAAACGTTTTCAATTAAGCCGACAGATTTTCGTTAACTATAGTCCTGTTCTGTTGAATATTCTTTATAAGTATTACGAGTAACGTGTGCACACAACTTGCATTTATGTTTGACTCTATTCTTCCATGCATCACGGCAACGCCTTTTCTCCCCTTAAAAATTACTATTATTATTTCACTGAGCTGCGCATAATTTGTTAATAATTATTTTGCAGTCCGATTTTCAACTCAGAAATCACATCATTACTCGTACTTACATTTAGTATAATGTTGCATTTTCCTAAATCAATGTAATCTAACCTTTGATTGACTGAACTTAAAACTGGTCTAGCTTTTGATTGACGGAAACATTTGTGCCACCATCACTGAAATCCCTCCAACTAATTTTTGAAAAAAATTGTTTCCTTCTTGTTGCTGCTCTATTGAGCCAGAATGAAAGAAATATTTTTTTTTTCACGACAAGTTATTGAAATTGAAGGGCCCGTGAGTTTTTTTCTTCTCCTCAGGACAGGGAAACGCCGAGAGTGAACTTGTAACCAACGCGTCACGTATTCGATGACACAAACTTGGAAGGGCTATTGCTTGGCCTTTTTGATTTAAATGCGATACCCTTTGGTTCAGTTCTTGAAGGCCGGTTTTGGATTCTGTGATGGCAGTCAAAAACAGGACAGAATCAGATGTAACCGTGGTGTCAACACCAGGATATCTAGACACTGATTGGGTTACCTCTGATTCTGTCCTGTTTTTGACTGCCATCACAGAATCCAAAACCGGCCTTCAAGAACTGAACCAAAGGGTATCGCATTTAAATCAAAAAGGCCAAGCAATAGCCCTTCCAAGTTTGTGTACTACATCGTCAACAACAATGTTTTCAATTTTGTACTCAATTTTAGCCGTTACTAATCTCGGGTTTCTGTAATCAATTCCATGTTAAGGGGAGGTTGATACGTGTATTTTGGTCCTTAAAGAAATGTTAACCACATTTTTATAACAATGTAGCATTTTTCCAGGGTTGCCAATTTTTTTAAAAAGTGTCCAAAAATGTCGTGTTTTTAATTTTACTTTCATTTTCTTATTAATAAACCTGCCCCATTCAGAAAGACATGCAATGTCTAGCAACAAATTAAAACATGAATGTGCAGCAGTGTGCACAGATCATAAATATTTTTGGAGTCTTTTAAAGTCTTTAAAAATCCCTGTAACTTTGTTCAGATAGGAGAAAAATCATAGTAGAATGTCACAAGCCGCCAATGCATTGTGAGTCAAACAAAACTAAGTTCTCAAACTGTTTTATTAACTACTACTTAATACTACTACGACAGTCAACAAGAAATATTTGACAACATTGGACCAGAAACATTCCAATGAATGCTTACAAGGCGTGAATTGGACAAAATTTGGGTAAGGAAGCTCATAAATCTCTGCACGCGACACTCGGCCACACATAGACTAAAGTGCGAGGTTGCCAAGTAGTAAGGTCTATTTCCCACTTACGTAAAATAGCCAACATTTACATTTCACTAAATGACTGGATGGGTTTTCGTTTGGCGTGTAATTAATGGCTTGTTTCTCCAGAGCGTAATTTCCATCGACTTTCTGAAGAAATCCCACGGGCATGGGCATTCGCCTTTACGCGCGATATTTCACGGGAGATGCTAGAAATTTTCCTTTGATTAGTCAAAATCTTTTGCTGTTTTTTCGTTATTATAGTGAAGTTTATTGTAATAAAATCAACATTTCAATCGATATTTTGATTTTCAAGTAAAATAGCAAAAAACAGTGGCATCGCTAATTACCATAACAAATTATGGCTATACTTTCGCATAGCTTTATAAAGAGGATACCTCGATCCATTAATGCATCGATGCTCAAGATCCGATTCTATCATCTGGCAACGCACAGGTATGAGATTCGAAACGGCGCACAGTGAAGCGCGTCAACGGGAGAAGCCGCGGGCAATAGCATCGCAATTTTAAAAGCTTATATCTTCCTTAATAAGTAGCGTAGACGTTTGAAAGTTGTTTCATTACTCTTCATTGTAAAATTTCCTACAAGAATTACTCTTTACAGTTTGGTTTTTTCACTGAAAAAACATTCAATTTTACGTTTTTAGTATTTATTCCATTAGCATTTATTTTATTTATTTATTTTTTTAGCATTTATTTATTCCATGTCCGGACCATCCCAATGACTCGCTCCACTGTGCGGCGCGGAGCTGGAGTCCCTCCCAGGAAATGGGACCGTAGAGTTTTGACAATGGACAGACAGACATAAGACGCGACGGGACGCTTGATTTCGGTGGGGGAGTTAAAAAAGGGGGGGTTCATTACTCACGCTCAGTTACAGGTTTAACTGACCGTTACGGCTTACGCAATGCGTGCTGTGCTTATACGGCGACCGCGATGTTAGTACTTACTTACGCGCATCCATCCTAATCTGCTATAATCACGGATTTCCATCTTTTTCTTTTTTGACGCGGATCCCCCGGCAATGCCGCACTTCCCGCTGAGCCCAAACGGCCACGGCCGGCATCGTTACAAGATCATGATCCGACCTCCCGAAAAAAATGTCACCTCAACACTGGCGCAACCAGGATCTCTTCCATCTCTCTCATTTCCCATTTGAATGTATAAGTAGAAAAAGGACAGGAAGGGAGGGTTTTATCCCCCTTGTCCATCCTTGTCTAACGTACGTTTTTTAATGGAGAAAAGAGAGAGATGAAGAAACTCTTGTTGCACTGGCGCAACCAGGATCTCTTCCATCTCTCTCATTTCCCATTTGAATGTATAAGTAGGAAAAGGACAGACAGAGAGGGTTTTATCCCCCTTGTCCATCCTTGTCTAACATATGTTTTTTAATGGAGAAAAGAGAGAGATGAAGAAACTCTTGTTAAACTGGCGCAACCAGGATCTCTTCCATCTCTCTCATTTCCCATTTGAATGTATAAGTAGGAAAAGGACAGACAGAGAGGGTTTTATCCCCCTTGTCCATCCTTGTCTAACATACGTCTCTTAATGGAGAAAAGAGAGAGATGAAGAAACTCTCGGTGCGCTACTGCACCTCAACTTACACACAAGCGGCAGCGGCAAAGTAAGTATTTTCGGAATAACCTCGGTGAATGGGGCGCGGTGCTTCGTGTCGAAGGAGGACGAAGTGAGGGAGCAACTCAGAAGCCAGAAAATAGTTCAGAGGATTCCTTATAACCCTTTAAAAACCGAATTTATTCGTTTCGTGAAGTCTGTATTTCAACGATTTCACTTAATAATCCTCTTGGAAATAAAGAGAAGTGGAACTGTGGACATTCCAACAGAATGCTTGTTTGGGCGCCTTCAATTGACGATGTAGGCAATAAAAAGTACCACGGAGAAAGAACATTTATCTACTCACTATAGACACAGAATAATACAATCAGAACGGAAACTCCCATAAGAGCCAATGGAAGCAAGTTTGGAATTTAACGGCACCAATAGGCAACGCTGTGGTCCTATATCCCAACATGGCGGACGAGTGTGATTTGTGTTGAAACTCATTTATTTCTGTAAATTCTGGAAAGAAATCTTAAGTTTCCGGCCTCACTTTTATACTAGTGGCATTTCAGAATGAAAATTTCGCGGATCATGTCCTATATTTTTTATTTTTCGCGCGCGAATCCAGATGTCAACATCCTATATCCCAACATGGCGGACGTGAAATGAATTTGCTTCAAAATCCGATAGAGTTTCCGTTCTGGTTGTATTATTCTGTGCTATAGATTTGAATGAATGCGCGGTTAGCATAGGCGGTTCGTAAGTGAGGGGTGGGGAGGGTTATGGGGGCTCGAGCCCCTACTTTCTCAGAAAGATTACAGAAAAATAAAAAACAAAGGTCGTCACTCCTCGGGTCCTTCCATTGATACAGAGGCTCAGAAATAACGAAATACCAGGAAAATAGGACATAAAATAGAGAAGGTGACATGCCTGCTGTTTGAATTGCTGTTGCTGCTGATATTTTCTTTGTTCTTCATCTGAAAGCCTAATGCAAAATTATACGAATAAAGCGGGTTTTTCATTGAAACTAACTCGATTTTTTGAAGTTCTGGTGGGAATCTTGCAACTTATTTTAAAATCTCTTGAATCAGTGTTAAACATATTCTATCGATCAATCATTGTGAGGCTCAACTGAATTCTTACATAAGAATCGATTCTTTTCGATATTTTTCTATCGAAGAGGTATACTGATACATCGAAAATCACTAGCCGTCTTTGCCACCACGATTGGGTTTTCAAACGACTTCACGATCAAGCATCGTAACTGAAAGCTGTTACGGATTGACTGTTTCACAATTTTCGATAAATTAGATTGTACTTTCCTCCTAAAGAACTGCCCTCACTTAAAATTGATCGATCATTGCAATGGGCAAAAGTATTGATCAGTAACTCCGTCACATCCTCATTCATTCTAGGATACAGATAAAATGAGAAAGGAAAGGATACAAATATGTGTGTATTTATTTATTTATTTATCTATTTACATCTATCTTTTTTTATAGTTACTCGTTTTAGTCGAACAACAATATTTGTATTCGTCGTCAATTGTCAAGCGAAACGTGACATGTTGAATTGTAAATTATTTGATTAATCGATCCTTGAAACGGGGTAAGCGATCTAGGGGAGGAGCCAACCAATGCGACGGGAAAATAAGTGGATAATTGATCGTTTTGATTTGTCAACATTACTCTTTACGTCATAAGCTTATGGGCGTGCTCCTCAAAATGTATGTACCATTTAGTCTCTGTATTTTTGTGTTAAGAGGAGATGAAAGTATACATTAGTGGAGGCCGTGCGTGTGCGGTATGTACTGCTTATATTAAAAATGTACTCTAAAACTCCCGAGCGACTTTCTAGATCCGCCACTGCCTTATTGCCTTGTGACAAGAGAAAAAAGATGCTTTCCTTGAAAAATTGTTGCAAATTAATGAACATTTGAGAACTCACCTGGGCTGTTCGAAGTCGCGGATATCTCCATCCATGCATTCTCTTTCATCATGACGTTTCTATACTCCTCCTTCGCCATGTTCCAAAGGCAATCGTATTTTCTCACCTCCTCTATTAAGGCCTCTCCCACCATTATCCTTTAAAACTTAAATTACTCCAAAAAGAAAACACCAACTAGCAACAAACACCGCGCGCAACTGATTCACAAAAAAACACTTCAGTTTCAACGAGACAGCCATCGCGCTGCGCCAGCGCAGTGGCGAGAAAGCGCGACTTCTTGGCGCCATGGACGGCTGGCGGGGTTGTATGGCGGCCGATGCTTTGATGAGGCATCACGCCATGTTCAAATCCATATGCACATGACAAACATTCAATTTTTATCATCATCCGCGAGTTTGTTTTTTCACGTAATAATGATTGGTTCTGAAATAGAATTTATTGTTTAATTAAATATAAACAGGAGTACTTTTCAGGTTTTTGAAGAAGCAGCGATCGATGATGCCCCCTGCCCCCTACCCTTCTTCGAAATACTATTTTAACACACCCACCCCCCTTGCATTTTAATAACCATCTCATCATCGTTGCACAAGTGTTCCCGTTCCTCCATTTTTTAAAAAAAATTGACTGTGATAATATTCACGGCTCTTAATTTTATTATTAAAAAAAGGTGGATATTTTCATTTTTGAAGTTACAAATACTGTACACACTGCAAGCAGCTGATAACTAATCATTTATTTAAATTTAGGGCCTTTACCAAAGAAAGAAATCCCTTGAATCCCTTGCGAAATGCTAAAACGTTCGCGAACGCGTCGCGTGCGCTGCGAACGTTCGCGTTCGCTCTGGTGTGGCCACTTGCATTGAAATACATGGCGCGGATTTTTTTCGTAGCGTTCGCGTTCGCTTAGGTATGGAACGGGCTTAATGGACAAAATTGTACGTTCTCCTTTTCAAATTGCACCCTTTACTACCGCATTTTAAGTATCGGGCTCTTGACACTTTAAGTGGCAGGTGCTTATGTCGAAAACAAATCAAATCGCGTCAGTAATGGTTCGCATGGTTTGCAACTAGTCTAAACTCTTGGCTAATGAACTGCTTACCGATTATGACGTGCTTCCGCTAGCTCAAAACTACTTGCCCGATAGGACAGAACCCAACACTCAAAATGTATCTGCCCTACAGCTTGCAAACATTCGATCGAAACCACTTGTAAGTACTAGCAAACGCACAAGTACTGACAGTCAAGAATGCACGCAGTTCGCAGGAGGTTGCTTTGATTCGCCATTTATCTTGAATTCTTGACTGCCACATTTTTTTGCGTTTGATAGTACTTATCGAACTATTGTGCTTACATAGCTATAGTTTTGACAGTGGATACAACCGCTGTTGCTGGCATATCAACTGTCACGTTGAATAAAAATAACCAACCCCACCCTCATTTCTTTCACAATATGGTTACACATTGGAACTTTCTATCCATATCATAACTTAAAGGGCTTTTTCCCATAAATTCTGCTATTCCAGATCGACGTTCTTGGGTGCTCTCACTATTTTACATATTCATGGAATCGTCACACGCGGAATCGCGTCGATCGATGTGAGTCGCGATCTGTTAGCTCTCAGATGCATCATCGATGAGTTCAAGCGTATGCAGTATACATACAGGGTGGCCAGAAAGTGACTACACACCCCTTATAACTTTTTTTCTAATTGAGATAAAATGGTGCGGTTTGAACCATTCTTATTTATTCCGGAGGCGCTATCTGAGGAGGTTTTTTTCTGATAGCCCCCCAGGGGGGGCTATCAGAAAAATTTCGTAAGACGACCCCTAAAGAGTGATACATCGATCGAAATAACACACCATACTGAGCATTTTGGCGCAAACCGGAGGCAGATATCGTTTTTCACGCTCGAGGTATCGAATTTTGTAAATCGACCTTCGGCATTCGATATCTCGAATGTGAAAAACTATATCGACCTCAGGTTTGCGCCAAAATGCTCAGTATGGTGAGTTCTTTCGATCGATGTATCACTCGATAGGGGTCGTCTTACGGAATTTTTCTGATAGCCCCCTTTAGGGGCAAAAATGTTAAAAATTTTCGAACTTCGACCTTCGATATCTCGAAAACGAAAAAAGATATCGACTTCCACTTTAAGCCATAATGCTTAGAATTTTACCCTCTTTCAAATGAGGTATCACAAGATAGGGATTGCTGATAGAAGAACAAGATACAAGATACAAGATAGGGATCTCGAGATTACGGGGGTGCTCCCCCTGAAAACCCCCCAAAACCAAATTTTGGGTTGTGGCAGTCTTTTTAAATGAAACTTCAGGTCCGAGTTACTATAAAACCGAGTTTTCCAGATTCTTTTATCGTCACCCATTCAAGAAAACCACTGTGAGCAGGTTACACGAAACACTGTACTTTCTTTTGCTTACTGAAAAACAAACAAAAAAGGCAGACCCTTGTAACCGCGGTATTGTGAGCTTTTCATTTGCAGCTCAACAGTGCACTTTTAAAATAATGTTTGCTCGTAGAAAAAATTGTTCTGGCTTTGAAAATGACTGCGGCCTCACTGACGTTTATTTTAAAAACACCCTGTATTTGTGTCTACGACACCTCGCTCACCCGATCATGAAGTTTGCACACATAACACTCAACACGTCTCACTTCTCACTATCCGCATAAAATTCGCACAATATCTCAAATAAAAGTTCTCAACGAGTATCGCGTTCAGTTCCGTGATGATGGATCATCGGTAGTTATAGACTGTGTCTACACATGTCTATAGAGCTGAACGTGAGGGGGCTGGGTGGTGGCAAGAGGAGGGGGGGGGGGGTTGTTGTTATGCATTAACTTTGTGGATTCGTCTCGTGTAGCGAAGCAAGTGCATTGATCGGAAAATATCACATTGTCGCTCGTGTTGCCTCGAGCGGATAGACGCCGCACTATTTTCTGAGATCGTCAAAATGTGGTCAAAAATCAGTGAAAAGAAATGACTAATAAAAAAAAACTACGGTTGTCGACCTTTTTAAGCTTAACATAAAACTTTTCTAGTGACATTTTTAAGGTTTAAAGAACTTGTTAATGGGTCTGTTGCAAACTTTTGCTACAGCGCTATAGAGTGTGTAATCTAATGTAAAATCGCCTGAAAAGTCCAATGATCGCATCAGAAAGTAATGAAATGCAACAATAAACTCACAAAATGCGTTTAATGAAATCCAAGATGGCGGCAAAATATCGAGCAATCTGTATGCATGCACCACGAACATCCAAGGATAGCCAACCTCACAATATCCATCACAACCAATCACAACGTAAATAAACACATAACCTCTACCTGCAGTGAGGTTGTCAAAGTTGGCAATCCTTGGATGATCACGGTGCATACATTCAGATTCCTCGATATTTTGCCGCCATCTTGGATTTCGATAAACGCCTCTTGTGAGTTTAATATTGTATTTATTGACTTTATGATGCCACCAATGGACTTTTCAGGCGATTTTACATTGGAGTAAACACTTTTTATCGCTGTAGCAAAAGTTTGCAACAGACCCATTGTGTTCTTTGTTATAAAGTTGGTCTTGAAAGCTCATACATGATGAATTGATGATAAATTCACTATTCAGTGGCGGTTCGTGCCATCGATCTCGCAACAATGTCTTCGCTCCATTTGAATCTATGTTTAACAATCGATTGCTGGTGAAGCGCTGCTGCACTTTCGAATCGATTGTTTTACATACAATCAAATGGAGGGATGGCATTGTTGCCATATTGCACGAGCCAATGTATAAAACTTCCTGGTTTTTGGCCAATTTTTGACGATTTTATACCAAAGTGCGGCGCGGCGCGGTGGCGAGGAGAGGAGGACGCGGGTTCATCTTCCGAAGTGATGTGAACGAGTGACAAAATAAAATACGCCTAACTGTAACTGTTAATTCATCTTTTGAATGAAAAGAAAACTCATTCATATCAGCATCGGCGCGACTACAACAGCGTCGCCAAGCCTATCCAAACGATCGATCCTCCGCCGCGTTGGAACTTTCCAATGAGTATAGACTGTTTTAGTAGAGCGATATATCGTATCGATTGCCGTCCGAGGGCCTCTGGTTCCAAACAAACTCTGGTTCAATGTAATTTCCCCATAAGCGAACTTTTGAACGGAAATTTAGGGTATTAAATCAAGCAATTAATGCGACCTTTTTGCAATTATGAATTCTACGTCCTCGAAAATGCTTAATTATGCCTGGTTCCTTGACTAAAACTGCCGAAATCAATAAGATATTACAGATTAAATGTTTCATTTGTAGATTAGAGTCGCCCGAAATCCCGCCTATTCCACAACAACAACAATAACATTTGGGCGATTCCAACCTCCAAACGCATCGTTTAATATGTATTATCTTATTGATTTCGGCAGTTTTAGTCAAGAAACCAGGCATAATTAAGCATTTTCGAGGACGTAGAATTCATAATCGCAAAAAGGTCGCATTAATTGTTTGATTCAATATCCTAAATTTCCGTTCAAAAGTTCGCTTATGGGGAAATTACATTGCGAACCAGAGTTTGTTTGGAACCAGAGGCCCTCAGACGGCAATCGATACGATATATCGCTCTACTAAAACAGTCTATTCGAAATGTACTCTAGGTTCAACGGTTTTGACAGACAGCAGGTACGACGGGAGTGGGGACCACTAGAGTGCGGATTCTAGAAGGTTTAAACTCTTAACTTGTGATTGTAAGATGTTACAGTAAAAATTAACTAACCTTAGTTTCTATTTAGTTCCGCCCAAGTCTGAACTTTCATAGACCCTTCTGAGACTAGAGAGCCATCAAAGCAGACTTGAAATTGCGTGAGAAGATTTACCCTGCATCTATGACGGAATATTCTAAAAACAAGTATTCTTCAACATTCATACGAGGCACGGGTATCCCAGAGACTTTAACGCGGGTAGAGAAACGTATCTTGTGTATCACAGCACGTCATGTCACGCTCATAACACTTATGATTTGAAAATTCCACAGGCATGAAACTTTGGGAATACCTTCTCACTGACTGGATTTACTTTTCCACTAAAAAAAAAAAACCAGTTTTTGATGTCCCTGATGGGACCTCGACCTCGTCGCCGGGAGGTACCTTCAATTCCCACAACCCATATATTTGCTATCGACAACCCCATCTTGTGATCAATCGAATGATTGTAAAAAATGAGGAATTTTGCTGCAAACCACACTGAAAAAAAAAAAAAATATTACCAGATGCGTGACAATATGAGAACCAGTTTTTATTGAAGATTGAAGATTCGTCTATTAACCCTCTAAAGGCCAGGTTCTTTCAAAAAGACGCCACTCTTCCGTTTATAAAGGGAAGGTAGTTAACCGTACTCGGGGGAGTTAAAATTGCCTATACGATACATTGAAGGCACCCGAAGACATCTTATTTTGTATACATGTTTTCATCGATAGTCGCGTTTATCCGGAATGAAGACTGAAACAATGTGAAGGAGCCTATAGAGAAGAAAAACGAGTTTACTTGGGCTTGGCCCTTAAAGGGTTAAAGAAGTCCCTCTTCTTGTCTGCTTTCGAGCTCGCTAATTTCCGTCGGGTCTGAGTAGTGAGCAGTGCCATTTGTAGTCTTTATTGTGAATCTAACCAGGCAACTCTGCGCACGAAGCAACCTCGTAACTTTTCAGCGAGCTTTCAAAGCTGCAAACTTCGCGAGCCGTCGCGTCATCGTCGACGATGCCATCATACGGTAGCTAGAGCAAAATGTCGCTGTTATCTGTCGCGGTTTATTCTGCGACGGCGGCAGGTACAAGTAGTAGGCGAGTCGAGCTACAGCGCAAAGCTTCGAGCAATCAAATTTAAATGCTCCTTCAATCATTTCCCATCTCGGGTCGATCGCTTAAAAACAAACCTCTTAACAGTACAGTGGCTGAATCAGGCTCAATTCTCTTGTGTTCTAACGCGCCGCGAACTGACGCCGACCAACACCCCCCCCCCCCTTAAATCCCTGCGTCATGGACGCCTAGGGACGGGCCGCTTGCGTTTGCGCCCCTCCCCCCCCACCCTCCGCTCGCCGCCGGGAGACTTTTTTAAGAGTTCTAACAAACAAAGACACTCTGGTCATCAATTTTAAATTGTCCTGCTCGCGTTTTTAAAGCCTCACAAACAGGGCTGCCGTTTTGCGTATAATCAATGCTATTTTTCTATTCACCGATGATTCCACCGGTTGAGAAAAGATTACACAGTTCAGTTCAGTGTATGACTGCAATGAACGAAAATACTCTGATCTGTAATCTTTCCTTAATCGGTGGAAACGCCATTGATTAATTAAAATATCCGCAAGTTTTTTAAAGTCATCGACGACTCCACCGGTTGAGAAAAGATTACAGATGCGAGTATTTTAGTTTATTATAGTCATCCACTGAATTGAACTGTGTAATCTTTTCTCAACCGGTGGAATCATCGGTGGATTGAAAAATAGCATTGATTATACGCAAAACGGCAGCCCTGCTCACAAATCACCGCGGCCATGCATTGCAGGGCTGCCGTTTTGCGTATAATTAATCGCATTTTTCAATTCATCGATGATGATTCCACCGGCTGAGAAAAGATCACACAGTTTAGTTCATTGTATGACTGTAATGCACGAAAACGCCCACATCTATAATCTTTTCTCAACCGGTGGAGTCGTCGATGACTTTAAAAAAACTTGCGGATATTTTAATTAATTAACGGAGTTTCCACTGATTAAGAAAAGATTACAGATCAGAGTAGTTTCTTGCTTTTGAGTCATGCATTGAATTGAACTGTGTAATCTTTTCTCAACCGGTGGAATCATCGGTGAATTGAAAAATGCGATTAAATATACGAGAAACGGCAGCCCTGATGCATTGGCCGCCCTTGCCCTGCCCCTCCTCGCCTTGCTACGTCCATGGGCGGATACCGGAATTTGCGTGTGTCTCTCTCTCTCTCTCCTCCTATTTAAATACATGCGTTAGAATAGGACGGTGATAGGAGCTGAAGTCACGTGATGGTCTACTCTGCTATCCTTTTCTAACCCTTCGGCTCAAATGGCTGCAGAGAGAGAAACACAAAGTCCTGTATCATCTGATGCCCATGGCTATGTCATTGCGTCGACTATAAGTACCGAGTAGCTCCATCAATGCGCGCAGTGTTGTCAGAGGGTTAGATGGCAGCGCTGGATGATTTTCATTTAGCGGGAAAGTTTGAAATCTTTCGGGCCATTTTGTATTTTCGAGTATTTTCGATGCGTTTCAGCCATACACTGAACTGAACTGTGTAATCTTTTCTCAACCGGCGGAATCATCGGTGAATAGAAAAATAGCATTGATTATACGCAAAATGGCAGCTCGGGACCTTTCCCATTGACTCGCGCCACTGTGTGGCGGAGTAACGCAGGTATCATGGGAGATTCCTATCTAATTTAAGACATATCTCTGGTTTTTTTCGTAGAGGAAGTGACATATTCTATACGAACCTCCCATATGTTACCTGCGTATCTCCTCCATCACGAGCTTGCCGTTACAGCTGTTTTCTGAGTTTATCCCTGGGTTTCAGACTTTACTAGTGTGAACTTCGTGATTTTCGCTGGTTTTTACATTTACACCAATCAGCAAAGAGGCTCTCTGGACCGAGACTTAACAAAGTATGCAGTCAAACTTACGAGCAATAAATTATTTTGGAAAAATCATAAAATTCAGCGTTCATGTAATCAGAATATGTATTCAAAAAGAATGCTGTTGCCTGTTAGCGATCACTAAGTGAATCATAAGATACCTAGTATCGACAAAAAACATTGAGCTCATAAAAAGTAGGCCGTAAATTAGTCCAACACAAATACTATGCCTGAACCAATCAGCGAAGAGGCTCTCTGGATCGAGACTTAACAAAATTATGCAGTCAAACTTACAAGCAATAAATTATTTTGGAAAACTCATAAAATTAAGCGTTCATGTAATCATAATATGTATTCAAAAAGAATGATGTTAGCGATCACGAAGTGAATCATAAGATACATATAGTAACAACAAATATCGAGCTCATAAAAAATAGGCCGCAAATCAGTCCAACAAAAATACTATGCCTGAACCAATCAGCGAAGAGGCTCTCTGGATCGAGACTTAACGATCGACTTATCAATCGAACCTCCCATATAATACCTGCGTATCTTCTGCATCACGATCTTGCTGTTACATGTGTTTTCTGAGTTTATCCCTGAGTTTCAGACTTTAGTAGCAGGGCTGCCGTTTTGCGTATAATTAATGCTATTTTTCAATTCACCGATGATTTCTCCGGTTGAGAAAAGATTACACAGTCCAGTTCAGTGTATTACTGTAATGAACTAAAATACTCGCATCTGTAATCTTTTCTCAACCGGTGGAGTCGTCGATGACTTTAAAAAACTTGCGGATATTTTAATGAATCAACATAGTTTCCACCGATTAAGGGAAGATTACAGATTAGAGTATTTTCGTGCAGTAGAGGCATACACTGAACTGAACTGTGTAATCTTTTCTCGACCGAAGGAATCATCGGTGAATAGAAAAATAGCATTGATTATACGTAAAACGGCAGCCCTGTTTAGTAGTGTGAATTTTATGATTTTCGATGGTTTTTACATTTAGACTGTTCATACGCTAATAGCGAAAGTTTGCAAGAGCCCCACTTGCGACACTGCAGTGCTTCCGATGATGGCGAGAGTAAGGTGCGGGGGGGGGGGCTGTTGGAACTCAAGGAGTCCATACTCCAGAGTATTAAAGAGCTTCTCGTCGATCGTTCTTCGGCATCTCACTTACACTTCGACATTCAACTTGGGAGCGAGTGAAATGGGAATTCCAATCCATTTCAATTTCATTTGATGGTAGAGGCTGTGCGGAGTGTGGAGGCAGTGCAAGTGCCATGAATGCGAATCATGCCCAAGTCATTGCTTCGTCCCCCCTCCCTTCCTCCCCCCTCCCTACCACCCCCCTTCGCTACAGGTTTTAATGCCTCCGACGAAGTTCGACGTACACAAATCTAATTGAAAGACTTTAAAGACAATGCATCCCTATAGAATGGGACAGTCGTAAGGATTTGGAATGTTGTAGTTTTTCATGAAGAAAATGAAAACATACTTTTTTTTTTTTTTTTTTTTTTTTTTTTTTTTTTTTTTTTTTGGTTTTGTTCATTGAAGACACACGGCCATCCCAAATTGTTTGTTTTGTATTTCTCAAGTTAGTATGGGATCCAGCGGCGGCTCAAGCTATTTGGCAACACTGTCTTTGCACCAATTGAATCAGGGCTGCCGTTTTGCGTATAATTAATCGCATTTATCAATTCACCGATGATTTCATTGGTTGAGAAAAGATTACACAGTTCAGTTCAGTGCATTACTGTAATCAACTAAAATACTCGCATCTGTAATCTTTTCTCAACCGATGGAGTCGTCAATGACTTTGAAAAACTTGCGGATATTTTAATTTATCAACGGAGTTTCCACCGGTTAAGGGAATATTACAGATCAGAGTATTTTCGTGCATTACAGTCATACACTGAACTGAACTGTGTAATCTTTTCTCAACCGGTGGAATCATCGGTGAATAGAAAAATAGCATTGATTATACGCAAAACGGCAGCCCTGATTTGAATGTATTTTTAACAATCGATTGCTGGTGAAGTGCTGCTTCATTTTCGAATATGTTTTACATGCAATCAAATGGAGGGATGACATTGTTGCCAAATTGCACGATCCGCCTCTGATGGGATCACTGCTGGAGATCATTACCCGGGAAGATTGTAGAGGGAAGAGAAACATCCATGTCTATCCGGAGTGACAAGATCTGAGACTATCAAATCTTGTCGCCCCGGCCGGAATTCGAACCCGGGACCCCTAGGTGAGTAGTTATTTGCGCTATCCACTAGACCACGGAGGCCGACAAAGTATATCTGATGAGCCGAGAATAATAAGGTTCCAAGTCTCAAATTTATATCTCATTAATCCGGAGATGAGATTTTGGCCAAAAAATCATTTTGCCAATTTTGGTTTCATACTTCGAAAACATTTTGTGGGGGAGCTGAAACTCAATATGGATGGTGGAGAGTTTGAAGAATGTAAATTTTAGGATTCCCCAGAAATTATTAGACTTTACACTTATTTAAATTAAATAACATAGATAGATAGATAATTTTTTTATTCAGAAAATATTTTAACAAAATGAAAAACAAAAACTACCCAGCCTAAAGAAATCTTGTGTGGCAGCTGTAGGGTATAATTTAAAGTATAAATAATTACAAATCGTAAAAACAAAATAAAAAGAAAAATTAATGAATATTAAATAATAAAATTCAAAGAGGATAGATATGTAATTGTAATTTTACTTTTTACTCTTTGGTTTTATGAAGAAAGGCAGAAGAAAGGCAACTGAGATATAAATGGTAACAAATAGATATAAAGAAAGAAAAGAAAAAAAAGGTTTTAGAAAATTAAAAAAAAAAAAAAAAAAAAAAAAAATTAAATTAAAATAATGTAAAGAAAAGGTAAATTAAGCAACTATCTTAAAAAAATGCTGCTCACTATTTTACAAGAGAAGAAACGATGTGTCAACATTTTGTTTTATTTTAAGAAGAAGGTTTTAAGTTTGAAAAAGAGAGAAGAAAAAAAATAAATAAATAAATAAATAAATAAATAAATAAATAAATAAATAAACAAATAAATAAATAAATAAATAAAGGGGTGAAAAGAGATATTATTTTGGATAATAAAAGAGAGCCTGGACCGAGAAGGAACTAATTTGGGTTTAGAGTCCATTTTATAAAAGTTTCTATGAGAAGTGGGGTAAAAGAAGAAAAATTAAGACCATAATCAAATGGCATATGGAGCTCTGCAGGTAATTGGTTAATTGAACTATATTATATTTGATGTTTTTTTGGCTCAGTGCCTAAATCCATGACCAAATCCATGTCAAATCCATGACCGAGTGACACCGCCGGATAACTAGCCTGGTTACCATAAGGCATCGCAGAAGTCACCGTTTGAGAGGCTGGTGCTTCAGAGAAAGTATACAGAGAAGACACAGGATTCACCACACTAGAATTGCGTTGAGGAAAAGTAACATGCCTTTGAAAAGGTTGAGAAGTCGGTAAATTCACTCCACTGGGCCGAGCCGCAGAGGTACTCTGGTGCCAGGATGAAATCGGTCTCGATGACCCGTAAACATTAACGCCTGCACTAGTTTGACCAACATTAGAATAATTTATTGGATTTATTTATTTTTTGGATTTATTTTTTATAATCGGCGGCGGAACTTGTATGCTTCTTTAGAAAAGTGGCTTACTATTGTCAATTCGAAACTTTTCTGCGACAGGGTATATTTACAAGTTGTTTTTTTTTTTTCTAACTTAATCATACTCATTCTAAATGGTATATTTAACTACTGCTCAAACTTACCTGGAAAACTAGATTTCGCCTGAAATTCTTGGGCAACTATTTAAGCCTTCTTCATTAGGCCACCTTAAGACTGATGGCCGCAGCTCTGTGATTACGTTCAATGTAGCATCAATGGCGTGAGATGCCTCGGAGTCACACACATCAAATAATTCTCCGACATCGTGGAAAGGTTTTTTGGAACGCAGGTACCTTATTGTCATCAATAATTTTTTCTCACTTGTCAATGCCTCACTACCAAAAATGTTTTCCGAATGGAAACTTTCTTTTGTTGAGATCACATTTAATAATGTATGAAATGTAGCTCGACACATTCGAAATTTTTTTAAAAAAAAAGTTGTGTCGAGATAGTTAACAAGTCACGTTTCTACGTGACTCTGTATCCGATGGTGCTGAGTGTAATTACGTCCTCATTAAAAAAAGCTCGTCCAAATCATCCATCCTATCTTCTATATCAGTGTCCATCTCCATCAGCAAGCGGTACTAATGTCTTAACTTTACTACCCTGTCCAGTATTAAACTGGTTAAATCCATCGCGATAAAAGTTAAAAACAAACCAAAATGGAAACACACCAAACACTTTAGATACACAAATACCTCACACAATACTAACCTCAAACCTCCATTCATTTATTACAACTACATAATAATCTTAAATAACCCTGTGTTTACAGTAACACACTTTGGCGCCTTGTTGACACCTGAATAACTTTGAGTCGTATGAGAAGCGTCATCATTATTATTATTCTTCTTCTTTTTTTTTTAAAGCAGTTTCAGTGTCCATACCATTAAGTATCTAACAATTGCGGTGATACTTGATGAAAAATTGTCCTAAAAAAAGTTAGTTATTCAATACCTCAATTCCTTAAAATACTTTATCTTTCAAGATAGAAAAAAAAAAACTAGAAGCAACTTATGATCAAATATAAGCTGCAATGAAATATGTTTTAATGAGAGGAGATATGTTCTGATTCCTTTCGTTCGATTTGTTTTTTATTTTTAATTTTTTTCTTTTTTTTCCAAAGTTTGTACGTGAGAACAATAAATTTTATTTAACACGTCAATCAATACAATCATATTTATTAAATGGTAAAGTAACAAAATATAGTTTAATTTTAATTTGAATCTTAATCAACCTAACTCTCAAAAAAGTCACTTAGAGAATAGCAGGCCCCTTTCAATAGAAGCATTTTAGCCACCATGAGGAAGATTTGGGGGTGGGTTCTGTTCTTTCTTCAGCCCATTAGGTAGCTTATTGAAGCTTTTAGCAGCCAGTGAGCGTAACCCGGTACCGTATAGCGACGAGTGCCGACAGAAGACAATCTGCCCGCTTATTTTTGGTTTCTGGTGCTGAAAGTCAACTTGCGTGCCGAAAGTTACCGGTTGATCGGTCGTGACACTCACCCCGAGAAGGTTACCTTATGGTATGGGCACCTCCTCACAGAGCACAATGGATCAAAACAAAACATTTTCCGGACATGAAACGTTGCTGTTTTTTGTTTTTTTTTTTTTTGCTTTAAAGAACTTTAATGTTGATTTTTCCTAGTCAAAACCATGTAATTTGAATCGTTTTCAACCTCTAACATGAATCTTCTAACACATTTTGAAGTTATCTTCCTATTTGTTGTTCATGATGTTGATTTTTATCCCTAAAATTATATCCAGGAAATTTCATCTTTCAATCCAAAGTGCGGTGGCGGCCTGGAAGTGCCTTCGTCTGACCGACAACGTAGTCTGAACGTTGCAATTAGCCGAGATTTAATGGCATCTCTGTTTGTTCCTAAATAGTTAATAACTGTAGTAAATCTTGAAGAGGGTTACCAAATCTCCCAGAATAAAACCGATCGGGATGCATGTCATTTAGCTTTTCATAGATTTTTTTTCTCAAGACTTGGCAACCCTGCCTGAACTCTAAATATGAAATCGTAAAATGACGGTTAGTGCATTTTTGCCGCAACAAACGCCGCTCTCACAACTCTGTTGCCATCTTTGGCTACTTTTTTCTTATTTTAACCAAAAGTTCCTTGAATTTAGCTCCACCAAGTATCATATCCAAGTACTTGCATTTATACTTGAAACCAAAGTTCTGGCCCTAGCAACTGCCCCACCGAATGATTGGATTAATCCAAGTGACTGGTAACATTAAAGTTATAACCAGGTTAGTTAACCCTTTAACTACCAAGTTATGAAAACAAATCAATGCCCATTCGCTCAAATTAAGAGGATAGATAAATATGCCTACGCCTAAACAAAAATATAGAAAAAGGTGAATTTTGAGCGTAGCTGCGCCGGCTGTCAACGCTATCTGTTGAGCTTTTGCAAGGATCATTTAATAGTGACACAAATTCGTCGCCAAGAATTGTTTCCATTAAATGGATTTCGTAATCTATGTCAAATGTCATTAGTTCTCCTAAGTCTGCCATTTTGAAGGTTTATTGCTCTGAAACATACATAGTTTAGTAATAAGTTGTTGTTATGTTAGTTATTATTATGCATACACTCTTGATTGAAAGCGCTCCAAGGAACATTGTTTTTCAAATATTAACAATTTGGAGTCGAAATTATTGTGAATAAAACAACTGGAATTGTGTGTCAGATCTAGCCACAGAAACGAGTATATTCTGGTGGGGGTGTTGAAAGGGTTAAGAATAAATACTTAACGTCTTATTGGAAACGAAGCTTTCTTTTTTGTAATCAAGCCTATTTTCTTTCCGTTTGTTTTGTGGCCGGGTTTTTTTTTCTCTCCCCCCCCCCTCCCCACTATTTTCACAGATGGATTTATGAATGTAGCCACATAGCAACAAAACTTGTCTTAAATTATTTTTGCTTTCCCCGTCGGTATTATTAACCAGCTCTCTTTAGTATTTCTCAAGAAAATATCAGAATACTTATGCATGAAGTATGTAAGTACCACCACCACGTCGCGTCACTATGGCAGCCTTGCTTTGGCATCAGCGCAGAATCCTAATTGTTAAACGCACACTCTTTCATTTTCCTACATCTACTGTGTATCCTCTCGTGATAGTAATAATTAACAACACAAGCATTTGAGCAACAACGTATTGCAGTCGACCAAGGGTTAGAGGTCACTAATTACATCAAATGTTGCTCATTAAAATTCCACGAGCTATCTTCGTTTAATAATTATGGCTATGGATGAACAAACGCACAGGACTGTAATCTTTGAACTCGGAGTTTTTTCTCTGTATTATTTTCATTTCACTTGGATCGCGGATCATTTTTATGTTGAAATGCAAGTTTTCAAAGCTTGCTGCGCCTACAAAGACAAATACTCAACATAAATTGATTGAATAGTTGTCATATTTACGAACACAACCTAACTCTCAAAAAGACCTCGACATTTATTTGCCCAAACCACTTAACTATATTATTACTTACAAGTTAAAACAAATCAACGATAGATCGCTCACATGTATCGAGGGTAGTTAAATATTCCTACTTCACGGAGTTGATTTTGCATATCCATCGAATTGAAGGCGCTACTGGCCGAAACATTGCATTGTATTGTAAATGTTAATGAGTTTTGGGATAGCTTAACATACTTTGAATAAGGAAGTTGAATACTGCTTTGTGTGGCAAACGTAGGTAATCGATTACGAATTTACTAGAGTAGTAGAGTGTGATAATGAAAGGATTAAGTAGTCAGCTGTATAAGGGGGCGTTTTCGGACCCATGTTTATAGGGGAAAAAATCTTATTTTCCTTGAAAAATCACTTCCTTCATTGATGCGTGTTAATCCAAGGACACCCTGTAGAGTAATAGATGAAAGTCCCTGTTGTGCTTGTGCGTTAAAAATATCCGACTTGCATCTAATGGCGTACAAATATTCCACTGGAGCTGTCTAATTTCAAATTGTATCCAAACACCATATTTCACTCCGCCGTTCAGCGTTCATGAAAATTCCTGCGAACTTTTACCAAAAATAGTTTTAAACCGTGTGTTTTCCTTGAGTTTTTATTTATTAGACACTAGGTGAAAAATTTAATATGTTGTGATGCATGGCAGCTGCACTTGATTAAGCATCAAAACTGTAAGCTTTACTGTCAGAAATTAGAAAAAGTAAATATTTGCCGAATGTGTCTGACCGTGAGTTTTCTCGGGCGATATTGTGTGATTTTTTTCAAACGAGAACAATCGCTTTTGCTTTTGCAATTTTTTTTTTCGTTTTTTTGTTTTTTTGTTTTTTTTTTTTACTTGTTTTTTACTTTTTTAAAATGTTGGTTTGCTTTAATGAGTTATAACTATAGCTATTCGCACTTTGATTGCATCAACTGTTTTTTAGTTTTCAACACTGGCGAATCCAAGAAATTTTCCATCTCTCTCTTCTCTGGCGATTTAAACGCCTGTGTAAGAAAGAATAGACGATGGGGAAGGGGGGTGGAAGCCACGTGACTGCCACTAATCTGATGGGAAAAGATAGAGAAAAATAGATTTTTGGTTCCGTCAGTGGTTTTTCAAAAACCGTTTCTTACGCGGCTGCTAAAATCCGCTGCTCACATCAATATCTGAATTATCATAATTCTTTAGGTGGTAATCGTCTTTATTTTAATTGAATTTTTCTTTTACTGATTTCAGGTGAGCCTTTTTCTTGTTCATCAAGTCAATTTTCTTTGTAAGTCATCCAAAATAATTTTTCAATTTAAGTCACGTTTAAATCAAGATTAATCAACGTAACTTAACGTTAACACTCGAGTTTTCGAGCGTGAGCAAACGGTTAAGCGCATTTTTGCTGGAAAGATCAGATAGATTGCATCTGCGAAACACTATCTACTGACATGTTTTCAACTTCGCAAAGTTTTGAGGGTTTAAGCTGTGCTGTCATGCTGTAAATTTACCTTTATAAGTTCATCAGCTTTACAAAAACCTTGCGAATTAGGGGCCTATTAAAAAGTACCATGAGCTCTGTTCCAATGTATGTTCCGTTTGAAAATGGAAATAGCATTGATTTCCATATAAATGTACATAGAAACAACTGTGACTGCCATGTCCACATGGAAAATCGGAACAGAGTCAACGGAATTTTTTTAATCGCAGGTTATTGTTATTTTCGAAGTATTCGATTTTCCTATTCTGAAGCTTATTTAAACATAATATATCTGGACAACGAAACAGCCGTAGGTTTTGTTTCCCTATTTGGTGACGGTGACGAAAGACTAATCTTTAAATCCTAATTGCGTTTTTCTCAAAACATGATTTCTCACGGCGGCACTTTCCCGTCAATGCCCTCAATAATAATTGACATGATGGATAAAATCGTCGGTTTTATAAATGGGCGAAAATTGATCCCCAACCTTCTCTCAACCAAACTATTAAATGTCTTGTTCTGAACGAAAACGGGGGGAAAAAACTAACCGCGCGCTGCTCAATTTTATTGTGCGGGCGGGCGTCCGCGAGGTGGAATCAATAAATCATAATAAAAATACCTGAGCCCTGAGCTGATGTCGGTAATTTCGAGTCAAACTTAATTCTCTCCAGTTGGATTTATCTCGTTGTAAATACTCTCTTACGTTGTTGTTTACAATACTTGTGCCCCCTCTCACTCTCGCCTCCCCGCCACCCGTCATGCAATGGTCCGATTATAGTTTATGGGATATCCACCCGCGTTACTCAACACAACACACCGCAGCTCGAGACTCCAAAACATTACCTCACATCATGTCCAATGTTCCCGGAGACTTTAGACTTGAGAGGACGGCGGAGGCTGTGTCACGATTTTTGAGTCCTCAACGCACACCGGGTTTGTTGAGTCCTTCCAGCGGTCCTAGTGCACGATGTATCGATGACACCTGTACGTATAAATCTATAAATAAGTATCGATTTCTGTGGGGCTCAACTGAACCTCCTACAGAAATCGATATTTTTCAGTGGGTTGTTTGGCTAAGAGATTTACATCAAAACATCGTATATTTCACGAGCCACACTGGAATGCTACAATTTATCACACGCAGATTTGGGGTCTTCCAAAAAGTATGGTAAACTTTACCAGAATATATTAAACTGTACCATCCTGTTATCCTATTTCGTCGCCCATCTGACGTTTAGGCGTAAGTTGATTTTGCAACTTTTCAGGAGAGCGGTAATAAAAATGACTGACTCCTTGGCGTCAATGACTTACGCCTATTCATTATCCGTTATAACTTGAAAACTTTTGAAAATTTGGCATTTTTGAAATCACACATCGAACGAATTCCACTTTTTATATTTATAGGAATCGATGAAAAAGTCAATTTGTCAAATTTGCGACTTACGCCTGTACCCCAGATGGACGACGAATTTACCACAAGTTACGTTACATTATTACCATACTCCGGTGTTTACCATACTTCCTGATTGACACCAAAATCTGTTTTGTGTATATGAACTTTTTTCCGTGTACTGAGATCCTTCAAAATCTGTAGGCTTTGCCTCCTTTAGCACAAACTCAGTTTCAGGCTGATTATAAACGTGAGTAGCCTTACCTGGCATTTCATGGAACTATACTCTGTTTGAACTTTCAACCATTTCGTTGCATGTATAGGATCGTGTAAAGGACTTACCGTAAAAATGTATTCTTATGAAATTTCTAAAAAAAAAAAAAAAAAAAAAAAAAAAAAAAAAAAAAGTTTCACAGTTCGGCACTTAAAGGGTTGAAGCTGACGATGAAAGAAATAATTCTGTCTGCCGTCATTGGTTCTTGAAAATTTCCTGAAAGATTCGGAAAGGAATTAAAGGACCTAATAACTGTTCCAAGAAAAGGATCGAAGTAAAATTTTAACCGCAATCGATACCTCTTGTAAGTAATTTCGGCCTTAATTATTCATCTCATTCAAGTATTGTATCTTTATAAACTTTTCAACCTTACCAGACTCACTTTTAATCAATTCATAGATCTATTTTCTGTATTCGTGTGTTTCAGTGGCGGCTCGTGAAATGCGATAAAAAATCGATGTCCACTCTTTTTACAACTATAGAAAAGTATCGATTTCTCGGGGGTTCAATTGCACCCCCTGAAGATTGATACTTTTCTATAGTTTTAAATGGAGTGGACATCGATATATCGCATTGCACGAGCCGCCACTGGTGTGTTCCTTTCTTTCTCTCTGTTTTTTTATCCTCCCCCCCCCCTCTCTCTCTCTCTTTCTCCGATGTTTGAAAAATCCGTTTGTTTTTAACCAATGTGGGTAGACCGTGTCATGTCTTGGTTGCTACGGTAACCGCCCTCCCCGCTTACTGGACGGATGTCGTGCGATAACTTTGCCTCAAAGGAATCGAACAGAAGAAGTGATTTTTATGGGATCGTGCTCGATTTTTGTGGTCAAGATCGCGACCAAGTTCAAAAGCAAACTGAATTGTTGCTGGAGTAAGGAAAGAGCTTTGAAAGTAAAGCTAGTTTCGTCGTGAGCTCTTGAAATGCAGCCCTATATACACAGTATCGCAAAAACATTTTCCCAGAATTAGTAGATTTTTAAAGGTATTTACTACACGATCAAACTGTTTGGCACAAGCTCTTTAATTTACCGCCGCCGTGAACTTCGTAATGTATTTGACTGAAAAATCAAGCTGACCTCTCTTGACCTCGCTGAACATTCTCAAGAGTCAGTTGTTAAAGGAGGGACAGTGTCCTGAAGAACGACAGCTTGCTTTTATCAGCTATATCCCTCGGTGGCGGTTCGTGCAATTTGGCAACACAATCGATTGTTGGTGAAGCATAGAATCGATTGTTTTACATAGAATCAAATGGAGGTAAAATATTGTTGCCAAATTGCACGAGCCAGTGATATAATATTTTGAGTAGGAACGTTCAGGTGCAAGCATCGAACTGTAAAACAATGTAAAGCTCGTGTTTTCGTAGAGAAAGAGACAAATAAGACAGGAATCTCCCATGATACCTGCGTTGAAGCGTCATTACGATCTTGCCGTTAGAGCAGTTTTGTGAGTTCATTGCTGAATTCTAGACTTTTTCAGTGTGATTTTCGTGACTTTCGCTGGTTTTTACATCAGATTCGACTATTGATTTCCTGACAGCAAAAGTTTGCAAGAGCCCTATTTTCTACATTGGGACCAAACAATGTTGCGGCTTGACAGTCCCTCGGTGAACGTTAATGGATGTTCTGCACCACTTGCGTGAGGGTTTTAACCCCCCCTCCCCCATCTTCAGAGGGGACCGTCAAGCCCCAACATCATTTGGTCTCAGATCAATATATTCCTTAAGAAACCAGCATTATTTCCGAGCTTCACTTTTGTTCCATTGATCAGGGCTGCCGTTTTACGTATAATCAATGCTATTTATCTATTCACCGATGATTCCACCAGTTAAGAAAAGATTACACAGTTCAGTTCAGTGTACGACTATAATGCACGAAAATACTCTAATCTGTAATCTTCCCTTAATCGGTGGAAACTCCGTTGATTAATTAAAATATCCGCAAGTTTTTTAAAGTCATCGACGACTCCACCGGTTGAGCAAAGACTACAGATGCGAGTATTTTAGTTCATTACAGTCATGCACTGATATGAACTGTGTAATCTTTTCTCATCCGGTGGAATCATCGGTGAATTGAAAAATAGCATTGATTATACGCAAAACGGCAGCCCTGCCATTGATACCGATAACATTGAAACGAGTATTTTAAACCTGTTTCCTTCTTGGAAGGCGAGTGTTTCCGAGGAAGGAACATTTTAGCGACGAATCGAAGACAAATTAGGCTCTCGATTCCGCGCGTGCGAAACAATAGATTAAATTCTACCCGTATAAAACGTGTAGCTCGTTCTAAAAACAATTAATATAAGGAACTTGAATTGCCGACTCTGGTTTGGGTCTGATGTATGTGTCCTACTGCTTCATCTCTTTCACCGAACCCACCATTTACCTGCTGTGTATAGTTGATTCGACGATTCGATCGAAACTTCATTCAAGTTGACTATGTTCTGTGTTCATTCACACTAGATTTTTCTCAGAAGGGAAGATTTTTTTATTTTTTTTTTCATTATGTCTGTGTCTTTGTCTTTACTCGTTTGATTGATTGGAACACTGATGCGGCGCCTTCATTCTTCTATGTAGTATACAGGGTGACTTCAAAAAAGGACCCATCCGGAATTTGCCTTTACAATTAAAAAATTAAAATATTAAATCAATTAAAATTGTCTTTACGGTGCCTTCTTTAGCGGGGGCCCTTTGTACCCCCGCCTCGATGATACCGTATGGCACTCGCTGATTTTCAAAGCATTCGGCCGCTTCCTCCTCATTTCCCTCGCTAAGGGCAATGGTGTCCGTCATCGAGAAAAAGAGAATTCATCTTAGAGAGTATTTGTATCAGTGAATTCGTTTTTTATTCAAGGGGTGATTTAGCTGCCATGACCATTTACACCCCTATAACAAGTACAGGGTTGAAAAAATAATCATAAGGTAAAGACATGTTTTGTTTGTTTGTACTTTCAAGTGTTAATGGAATCTAATATATTAGTTTTAACCAATCCATGGCATTTTGTTTACGATGCAGTATCTTGACTTCATAGTTCAATTCCACTGGCTCTTGACACAAATAATGACTTCTCAATATACACACTTTTTTCCAGAAAATCCGCGAAATTACGTCGCTTTGATTTTAATAACTTCCTTAACTTTTCAATATTCTTTTCTCCAGTGCACGATGATTTAAAATGAAGTGACCCGAGAACGATTTGTCACTCTTGCAAGATGGATTAAAGTCAAACACTATCGGAATTGGACCGAAAAGGATATGTGGCGGGGGGGGGGGGGGCTAACCCAGCCTAACCTTACCTAACCACCCGTGCTGTTGGTTCCGTCGTCATACTACCTATTGCTATGCTGATCAACCCGTTCTAACCTTAAGTGGAAAACACCTTCCGAAAAAAATGTCAACAGTCCAAAATAAGGACAGTAAGATCCGCATTCACGTTCGTCAGTTAACCATCGATGTCCTTCAAAGACTGTCACCACATCACAACATTCCAGCGTCGAGAAGCATGCATTTTTCTCTTTTTTTTCACAATCAGTGGTGACCTATCCGGCAAATAGTACGTCAACGCTGCACTATGTCCTTTATTCGTTAGTATGTTTTGCTCTCGCGGCAACCATGCAATGCACTACCGCCAAGCCACTGCTGCCGGCGGCGGGTATTTGGCGCGGGTATGATTATGATGAGTACGGAATGTGCATCACTGACTGACTATGTTGAGTGTGTGTGTGTGTCGCATACCACCACCGGACATGTATCTAGGTCAGGAAGTATTTCCTTCTTCGTCTCTTTCGCAATCAGTGCTTAACCGGCAAAGTAAAATGGCGGCTCGTTATTTGCGATGTATCGATACCTTGCTCTTAAAAAAGGTGATAAAGAAAGAGGGAGGAGGGACCTACAGATCCTTGGACGTTCAAGTTAGAGTCCCTTGATGGACCATGGGCGGATACAGGGAATTGTCTTTCTCTCTCTCCTCCGATTTAAAAACGTGCGTTAGAAAAGGACAGAAGAGGGGGCCAAAGTCACGTGATGGCCCCCTCTGCTATCCTTTGCTAACACATAAGTTCAAATGGAAGGAGAGAGAGAGAAAGACAATACTCTGTATCCGCCCATGTGATGGACATATTATACTGGGAGCACCGACATGACACTTTATGCATTTGAAAGGAGTCGACTGCCTAAACGAATCTGAAGGTTAAGTTCGACAGTGGACCAGTATAGTGGACTTGCGGATTGGCCAGCATTCCGATCCATTCTCATACGTTCCTCTATTGATTGACTCTTTTGTGGGTAGCCTTCGATGTCGTCAACTCGTATGGCGTCAGCGAGTTTCGGACCATTTTTTGTCATTTTCAAATTTGTTTTGCAGCGAGCTGAGACAGAACGGATAATTACTTTCTTTCTCAGAAGAATTATTATGAGTTTTTATTTTTCCCGTCATTTTTCTCTTAACATTTTACTTTATGCAGGGTGTCCCAAAATTCATAGCAAACCTTTTGACCACGTATTTTTGGGGTCAAAATAAGACTTTTTTATGGGTCCGTAATTGTAGTCTTTTGCGAGTTACAGTGTTGCAAAGTTTCCGAAGAACAAATTGAAAAATCGTCATAACTCCCTCGTGAATTGTTCTAAATGCTCTAAGTAGTGATGTAATTTGATGTATTGGTTGTGAAAATGCTGTATGCAAAAATTTAAAGAGGGTTTTGGGGGTTTTTCTTGATTTTTCTCACTTTTTTGGCCAAATTATGCGAAAACATGCTTTCGATTTCATTAAACCCAAAAACAATTAGCATCATTCAAAAGTCCGTAAAAAAAATATGCATTTTCGGTCCGAACAAGTTTATCCGTTTCGCAAAATATTTCCGAGAAAATCGTCCCTGAAGTTGGAGAAGTCGGTCAAGAATTGACAAAAATCAAAGAAAAAGGATACTCGAAAAGACTACAATTTCGGACCCATGTTTATATAGTCTTGTTATTACCCCCAAAAATACGTGGTAAAAATGTTTGCCATGAATTTTGGGACACCCTGTTGGTAATCAATTATTTCTGGCTTTATAGTGAAAGAGCGCAACAGACCCATAAGGGACGAATATGTAAGCGTAAGCTGTACTTTGTTCCTTTCCTTTTATACCCTCATCCGCACCCTCTCCGTCACCAGTGGCGTAGCGTGCATTTGGCAACCTTGTATTTTGTCCATTTAAACCCATGTAAAATGTCGAATGCAAGGGTGTTCACCGAACACCCTCGATTTTTCTCCCTTCCCTTCGATTTTTTTCATGGGTTTAAATGAACGAACTGCAACGTTGCCAAATTGCACGCTACGCCACTGTCCGTCACAGTACATATGATTTTGGTTAAATGCAAGTGTTTGGCAACGCTGCACTTTCCGCATGCTAATCTATACTTAATCCCTTCGGTCTGCAAATTAAGTGGAAGCGTCTCCATCCTTTTCCCTCTCGTTCAACTTTAACTTGAATGTTGACTCAGAAGCAGAATGTCCGGCAGCCGCAACAGGAGGAGATGAGTTGAGAGCAGGCGAGAGAATGAAATCGGCCAGTGTTGCCAGTTTGTGAATGGAAAATCACCAGATTTTCCATTGAAACAATTTTAGCTTTATTCGAATTTAACGGATATCCGGCAACACTGGCACCGCTCATCAGCTCTCTAATGTCAGTCGATGACCGCAAACGTTGTTAGACATCTTTAGTCCGTCGCGTGCGAATTCGCCGCTTATCGCTTTTATTTTTATCGTCCCTTATGGGGAAAAAAAAAAAAAAAAATTCGCTGAGATCTTTATTAGAGTGTTTTTACTTTTTTTTATTTTTTATTTTTTCGTACTCAGTCTGTGGTAAATTGACCAGAGTGAACCGGTTCCGCCTCGTGCTGTAAGGATCTGTATTGGAGTGATTCTATTCGTTCGTTTGTGTATGTAATCTGTCGAATTAATCTTATCTTCATTAATTTCGGTATACATTAAAAAAATTCTATCAGCTCTTATGGAAAAGTGTTACTACTCGATGTCTTTTGACTGAACCGATAAATTCAGAAACCAAAGTAGTCCAATTTTTGTTTGTTTGTTCTGTTTTGTTTCGGATATTTTTTTTTTTTTTTTTTTGTGGGAAAACTTTTCTCGAACGGCCCGAACTACCTTGATTGAAAAAATCCCACCTGTCTCTCTTCGTAAGACCACCGGAAAAAAAAGATAATATATATTTTGAAATTTTAAGACAGTCCGCTTGACTTGAAAAATGCCCCCCTCCTTCTGTGAAATTAAGTTTTTTGTGGACCATTTTGGTTTCTGCAAATAGTTTTCTCAACTTTTGTTTGGAGATCCGCGTTTCCCTGTGAAAAGTAGGCAGCGTATATTTATTGACACTTTAAAGTTAATCGATGATTACTGATTTAGGCATTTCTATAGGTCATTTTTATCTAATGATACGTGTAATCTTTGCTCCAATCTGTAGAATCAATATTCGCTAAGCGGCAGCACTGTAATACATTTTTGCTTGTTGAAAAATTTATGCCATTCAGTCCCATACTTTTTATTCGTCTTTTTTCCAATTTTTGATGCACGGAAATAGATCGAGCGATTAACTTGAATCCAGAGTGTGCATGTTAATCCCCCTCCCCCACCACGAGAGCCCATATGTATTAAAGAATGTGTGTATACTTATACACTTGGTGAACGAATGGATTAAGTTCAGGAGTACTTACAATTTGTTAATGTAATATTTCGTGCTTTTCAGTGCTGCATTCTTTTCTCTGGACATTAATTTTTTTTAATTATCGATGTGTGTGTCACTTGTTAAAAACAAAAGTTTCCGCTCATGAAATACCTACTTCCCGAACATTGTCCCCCAAAGAATGACTTCGATTATGATCTTGGAAATCTCGAGCATTTTTGTGCCAACTGTCGACTGTTTTAGTGAATCGTGGACCGTGAATTGATTTTTGGCTGATCCGATCGTTCTTTGTGTTCGAAAGCTGTCGTGTTTATTTAACTATCATTGATTTTGGTGTTTACTATTCAATTGTGTTTTCTCCTTACTCTCTTTTACAATTCGCGTTTGTAGTAGTTCTCATTAAAAATTTGTTCCGACTGCATCTGTAGTAAATTGCGGGTTCCACGTATTGCTGTTTGAAATTAGTTTGCTGTGCTCGCATTAGAATCATTTGGATTTCGATTCTTGTTGGAATAACTCTACGGTAATTTTTTTTTCTTTTTTGCATTTTTACCCGTTTTATTTGTGAGAGAAAGGTATTTTTCATTGGACTGTAATTTATTTGTATTTTTTTAATTTGCTTCATAAAATTTTATCGAAACAGAAAACTGGCGATTCTATTTGAAGAAATGATTCTAGTATCGACGTGCGACATTCCACGTGGTTAATGATTTTCGGGAGACTCTAACTAAATTAATTTAGGTAGACTTACCCTAAAATGTGGGTTATTGAGTAAACGCACCATAAAAGGTTTACAGCCAGAATTTTAATATGAAGCTCCCAAATGAAACCCTGGCACCAGTGCGCGTGCGTCTTCTGATATTTTTCACAAAGGTGACTAAACTATTCTGACAAAAAGGCTAAATTACGAAAATTCTCATCCAAAGGCCAGAATTATTCAATTCATCGATTAATTCACCGGTTGACCAAAGTATTGCTCTATTCGGTTCAGTGAATGACTACTATGCATGGAAATATGTACTTTCAAATTTTCTAAAGTGCCATAACCCATACGTCACCGACTTGAAATAAAAATGGACATTTTGAAAAGATAACGGTGATTCCACAGTTTGAGAAAAGATTACAGATGCAAGTATTTTCGGGCACTACCGTCATAGTCACAAACTGAACCGAACTGTGTAACATTTTGATCAGTTGGTTGAGCTATATCGACATTTTAATGACTTTAAAAAAAATCATTAAATACACAAAACGGCAGATCTGGTTTTCTTTTAACCCTTTATGGAACAAGCCTGAGTATACTCTTTTTCTCCTCCAGAGAATTTCTCATTGTTCTAGTATCATGATGCCGAATTAATGCAATTCTGGATGTCGACACTTGCAAGGAGAGGTATAGTCGGGTGCCTGCAAATCTCTGTATAGGCAATTCCAACTCCCCCGAGTACGAACAGTTAACTACCTTTCATTTATAAATTAAAAAGTGGCGATCTTTTGAACAAACCTGCGGGCCGATCCTTGAAATTCACGACTTTTGGGTAGACTGGATAAGAATGGAAAACGGTGATTGGTGGAGACGAGTCACGTGGTTGCCCAGTCTAATCAAAATACGGAATGGATTAGATAATTTATCGGGCAGTCTTGGAGTACCTGATAACTTATCTAATCCATTCCGTCTTTTGATTAGACTGGGCAACCACGTGACTCGTCTCCACCAATCACCGTTTTCCATTCTTATCCAGTCCACCCAAAAGTCGTGAATTTCAAGGATCGGCCCGCTGGTCTGTAAACGGTTAAGAGTCAGTACAAAAACCGTTCATTTTTTTGGTATAATCTGGCAACTGCGGTCACGGAATGGACTCGATGGGAAAGGAGGGTCGCATCAAACAGAGGAATGGGTTTGAAAATAAAAGAACGTTGCGTCATGGAAAGAAAAGTAGACCAGAAAAAAGTACCTATTTTGAATGCAACGCGTATTTGCAATTTGTCGCCTTTGGTTTTATAAGGCGGCGCGGCGGGTGAGGCGCGACGTAGCTTGGAGGTGATATCGGACGTCAACGGTTTGGTGTGGTGACGGTAAAACAAGTCCGAACGGTTGAACGTGCATGAATAAAACGAATCTAGTTTCTGTGGTCAATCGTTGATGGCAGAAATGTCTGGACTCTGCACGATACTGAAAGGAAAGAAATCAGCGCGCTTTGCACCATGGGCGGATACAGGGAATTGTCTTTCTCTCTCTCCCTCCATTTGAACTTATGCGTTAGAAAAAGATAGCAGAGTGGGCCATCACGTGACTTTGGCCCCCTCTTCTGTCCTTTTCTAACGCACGTTTTTAAATGGGAGGAGAGAGAGAAAGACAATTCCCTGTATCCGCCCCTAATTTGCACTATGATTTAACCCGATCATTCGTTTGCGTAAGAAAAAGGTACGGTTCGAATAACCAAAAAATGTAATTTGCTGGGACTGTTGTTAATAGAAATGCACTTCTATGAAAATTGAGTGAACCTTGATTTCTGACGAAAAAGGGGCTTTTTAAACTTATATGTAATATATAGGTTACCTTTACTTTCGACGAAGAATGTGCTTTTTAACTTGATTTAGGTAATGACTGAAAATCGATTTCTGTTGAAAGGAAACGCTTTAAATTTTGCTTTAATGGTCACTGGTGTCTTTTTCAAGTACTACTACAGAGACTGGATAAACCACAGTGCGGCCATTTCGGGCGTCTTCCTGATTGGTCGGATTCCTTAGATCGCGAATTTGAGCATTTAGAAGTATTTTTACGGTTTTACAGGGTTCCCGTACGCAAGTTAGACACGACTTAAGGTCTTCTGTCAAATTTGAAACATATTGGTTCGCAAAATTTAGAGAAATCAACGATTCCCCGTAACTGACCCCCCGCGGTTGCGCACCCAAGTTAACACGGGCGCCATAGGGAGGAAGTGTGTTCCTGAGCTACTCGCAAAAAATATCGTAACCCCCCGCTCTAAGAATGGTTTATACATCGAATTTATGACTTTTTTCAGACAGGGGGTAGAGAAATCTTCATTCCGAAACCCAAGAAGAAGCATACTCTCCATGCTGCCCATGCTAAAGTGGGTGCGATCTTGAGGGGTGGAGGGCAAATGGCCGCACTGTGGTTTATCCAGTCACTGTAGTACTACTTGTTTGAAGGCAGTATACAATTCCCCGTATTTTCGACCACAAATAAATCCTCGAACATAGGTATTCGTAATAGGGAAGATTCAAATATGCTTTTCCACATATTTGATGAGACCGTGGCTTTTCAAATCAGACGTCTCCCAATCCATGTATCGAATGGCAATCTATGGCACGAATTTTATGTTGCGGATTAAAAATTTAAAAAATAATTACCGAAATCAGATGCGAAAAACCCTCACAAAGATTTTTGAACCTCCCTGTTTCTTTTGACACGACGCGTTTTAAGCGAGATAATCGCTGCACAGTGTGGAAAAGACAGCGCTTTTACCATAGCGACCGGCCCGAAGAAGCATTGGAGAGGCGGGTTGCATACTCACTGCCGCTTTTCGTGGTAAAATCTCTAACTTTTTCACACTGTGCAGCGATTATCTCGCTTAAATAGCGTCGTCGTATATAAAGAAACAGGGTGGACCAAAAATCTTTCTGAGGGTTTTTCGCATCTGATTTCGGTAATAATTCGTTTATTCTGATAGCTTTAAGACTTATTCGTTTACTTTGTGTTGCTGACATTAAACGACTAGTCAAACCATTAAAATAGTCGGAATTGATAGATTTATTCGATTAGTGGAAATGTTTATTAGTTGCTTTGATTCTAAACAATGCGGCACGGACAGGGCCATAAAATGTATACGCACCATAGTAGATTCAGGCGCCTGCTAGAGAGTATGGTAAATGCAACGTAACTTGTGGTAAAATTTGGATAACCGATAACTTATTATTCTACCTGACATCTAATACAGTTTACTAACTCTGATGAAGTCTATCATACTTCCTGGCTGACGTCAAAATCTGCTATTTGCTTATGGTTAATATTGAACTAGACCTCAGATCCGGAAGATGGTCAGTTGATGCTTGTGGTTCAGAATCATTCAAAAGCAATATTTGTTATCGTGTGATTGTTTTTAAGTTACGAGGAGACCCCTTCGCAAGTTTTCCGGTAGTAAATCGACTGGTTTTAGGGTACGGCAGTCTTGAACGAAAATTTGAAGCCGATTCAGCGGACATGACCCCTGAAAGTGCTTTGACTCTACCAGACATATTTATTGATTCGCTTTATTCAAGCGTCAAAAACTATAGAAATTTTCTACTATTTCTGTGAACAGAAATCCGCATTTGTGGTCCCTGATGGTTACTGGTTACTGATGGTCATCACTAGTCAAACCCACACCTCACATTTTGTTATACCGTCGACTGTCGACTAAGCTAGTCTTAAAAAATCAACATTTCTTTATAAATTCAACATATCTTCATCACGTCACAACAGTGGTAAGTTGACAATTTCGCTCGTACTAGCAGTCCTCAGGATTAGACGCGCTCATATTATTCTTGCGGATGGTGAATTTCCAAGGTCAAACAGTAACATTAAACTTCAATATTGACTCCGCGTCGCGTCGCGGCTGGTTAAAATGTGATGTACGTGGCTTGAATGACAAATGAAACCCAAACTCACTCACTCACGGATCGTTTGTGTTCGAAGTAATACGTGTGTGCTTACTTCTTACGCAATCGATTGTGATGGTACATTCTCAAGGATTCTGAAATTCGAACCGAAAATCGATCGAACGCCCAGCAAGCACTCTGGAGGTAGAAAGTTTTAATGATTTGTTTTTCTTTTGTTATTCGGCCGAACAGCTCTCCATGTATTGACAGACCAGCGGATCGATTGGTTAATTTTACGCTAAAATAATAGATAAGACTGTCTATGAGTGATGCTTGGGGTCTAGAATTGTGTTTGACTCGACTGTTTCTATGGTATCCGAAACAAGACAGAAACTTCGGAAACATCTTGTGTAAGTATCAGCGACAGCAGTGACGATTAACGTCGATTAAGTGAATATTATTACGCACTTTTCTGTTATTCGGTAAAAAGTTACCTATACGAATCAACTTTTTTCGGAGATAAATTGGTATGAAAACAGACTGGCTTGATACAGACGAGGCTTTCTGTTTTTGGAAAAATGTGTATCCAAAGAAAATATTCTCCAAATCAAATCACAACTCTATGAAAACACAAGAAAATGAGCGAATAAAGTTACAGAAAAGGCGCTATAAATGCGTGGTTGATTACTTGTTTGTATGAAAAAACTGCATGAAAAAGTTATAACTGTATTAATTTAGAGCCTTACACGATCTATGTTTTGGAAAAATAAATCACTCCAAGAAATATAAAATTATTTCGATCATCTCATCGTGAGGAAGTTTGAAATTGCTTGTTAAAATCTTCGGGAAATTGTGACCCAATTCACATTGAGGCGTTGAAGAAAACACTTAACCTCTTTAAAAGTTATACTTCAAAGAAAATGCACTTGACATTAAATTGATACATCACGAGGAACTTTCCCTCGAGTCGGCCTTCGGAACAGAGCAAATGGCCATCGAACCTAGAGGACCCGGGTTCGAATCCTGTCTGAAGTGACAAGATCTGATGATCTTGGATGGACATGGATGTAACTGTTTTCTTTTTCATCTTTACTTTTCTTTGCCTCTCTCTTCCATCTCGCCTTTTGGGCCCCATTTGGAGAGGGAGGACTCTTAAAGTTTATGACTCAAACTTCCGTAAAGAATAGAGAAAAAAAAAAACTTTTTCCCAGCTAGATCTGCTGAATAGAATAATGAAAAAAAAATTAAAATGTATCAGGAACCATTTCCTAGATGGAGTGTGCCGGGTCCTTTAGACATTAATTTTCCAAGCCCATTAAGGCTCACAGAGTTGGCATCGACTCTATATCGGTGGATTTCAAAGAGTAAACAAGAGTCGCAATTGAATGGAAGGCCTGCGTGGTCAACGTAGATAAGGGATCCGAACGCGGGCTGGCCTGGGCTGGCCTCTGATTGGCTGCAACGGGTGGAGCAAAAATGACTCGGGGTATAGGGAAAATAACACGGGATTTTCGTTCCGGGGCGTTTATCTCGAAACCTAAGCAAAATCGTATCTAAACAATTTATACGAGTCGATTCAGCAGATTTTTTCAAACAATTTGATAGGTCATAAGTGCCACTTTATTGCAAATTCGAAAAGACTGTTTCAGTTTAAAAGTACGCACAATAGTGAGTTACTCAAACACTGCTCGAACACACGCCAAGCATGTAATCACACTATTGTGCGTACTTTTAAACTGAAACAGTCTTTTCGAATTTGCAATAAAGTGGCACTTATGACCTATCAAATTGTTTGAAAAAATCTGCTGAATCGACTCGTATAAATTGTTTAGATACGATTTTGCTTAGGTTTCGAGATAAACGCCCCGGAACGAAAATCCCGTGTTATTTTCCCTATACCCCGAGTCATTTTTGCTCCACCCGTTGCAGCCAATCAGAGGCCAGCCCAGGCCAGCCCGCGTTCGGATCCCTTATCTACGTTGACCACGCAGGCCTTCCATTCAATTGCGACTCTTGTTTACTCTTTGGTGGATTTCGTCGCAGAGTTCCTTTATAATCGAATCAATTGATTTAGATGATGCAGAAGCCGGAATTCTCACTTAGCAGGAGGTGAGGCAGACTGCGGAAATGAAACTTGATGCAAAAGGTCTCTAGCGCAGTCTCCGTTACCGATCACCAATCAGTGTTGCCTTGTCTAACAACGAACCAATAATCGATTTCTCAAGGATAATCTAAAGAAAAAGAGAACATATTTTTTTTCTCTTGTTTTTAAGTATAATCGTTACAATTTTCGTCAGATCAACTGATTTTGAAGGGGAGGAAGCGCTCATGCCGGTTGCCGGATTTTTATGAGGGTGTGTAAATGCGGAGATAGAGCTTGTTTTTGTCTTCTCCCGTTTGAACGTGTGTGTTAAAAAAGGACGGAGATAGGGGATGAAGTCACGTGATGGCCCTCTCTGGTATCCTTTTCTAACACATGTGTTTAAATGGATAGAAGGAGAGAAAGAAAAATTATTCCTGTATTCGTGTTTGTAAATGCGTGGATACGGTTCACACTGTCGAATACGAATGAATGTCTCAATTCCATTCCAAAATCTCAAATGGAATATTTTGGGGGAATTTGAGACGCTGCAGTATATGAGTGGAGAAAAGAGTTACTCTGCAATCTATCTGTGGAACACTGAACTATGATGTGAGTCGAGAGAGCACCCTATGTAAGAGAGTGAATAAAAGGATTTTATGCAAAAACTGCACTACGTTCTCAAGCGTATGAAGAAGTTGAAAGAGAGGTTGAACCATTTTGTTAACTTTTCAATGGTTAAATTCACGATTTTTATAAAAATAAACAAACGAATCAATAAAGGGCTTGATATCGTTGCAACAATAAGAATGATTATAATTTTAAAATAAAAACAAACAAAAGCAAAAAAACACAAAAAAACAAACGAAAAACCCAAAACCCCCAAAAAAAACCGAAAAAGAAACGAAACACAAAAAACTCACACAAAGATGGAAAAAATTAAATAATGAACATCAAATTTGTTCAAATAATTAAAGAAAATTGTCTGTGCGCCTTGCTTTCATGTTAAATTAGGTTAAAATATAGGAACTATAGGTGGATCGAATTGATTTAAGGAAAGAACTCATAATCACTGGATTAGAAGATGATTATAATAAAAGATAATTAAAACAGCTTAAAAACGATTATCGCAGATATATAAAACAATTATTTCAGGCGAGAGATCAAAAGCTACGTATAATGCTGGCCATGGCGAACGAAGTATAATTTTTAGGCCTAAGCAAAGATTACACATATGAGACTACTTTTTATCATCGATGATCTACCGATGAACCATCGACTCAACACGCTTTTCTCCCACAGTTACCTCAACTTTTTTATGGATGAACATTCTTGCCAAACCGCTCAGTCGCTCTTTCTGCATCGAATTTCTAAGGTATGTTTTGAGAATTTTCAAGGAAGAAAAGGACCATTCAGCTTTGCACTTGGTAACTGGAAGCGCTGCCATGATCTTTAAAAGATTACATACTATCGTCATAAGTTCTTTTTATACAACACATTAGTCCATCAACAGCATTTTTTGGCGATTTCATTTGTGCAATCGATCGTCACTGAATAAATTCTCCTCTTAGTATATGTATGCCGGTACTTAATTTCGTAAAAATTTGTTAGCCACTGTCTGAAGTTGATGGACAACAGACAAGGTTGGTTTTTGGAAAAGACGGATTTTCACAAAGAAACGAAGGGAAAGACAGGTGTGGAGTCGCATTCTTAAGAGAGGGATTTTTCAGTTGAGCAACGGAAGGATGTTGTTGAACATTTTCAAGGCTCATTCTTGTCTGTGTAACATTGGTTATGCATCCGAGAGGAACATTGGTTATGCATCCGAAAGGCTGCCGTAGATTTTCTTGATTCCTCGCAAATAAGGTCGGTAAATTATCTCGTAGGCCATCTTTAAAATGGCAACTGCAGATTTTTCAATCATTAGAGGACTGGCGATCCTTTCGTCAACGAAAACGGAATTATAGAGGTGCAGGTTCTAGGAAGGTAAACTGTTAAACAGCAATGATATTAACACTTACCACTCCTATGTCGAATATAGGTCGAAATAAAAATTGTTACAAATAAAATATTGCAAAGAAAAAGTCTCTGAAATCAGCACAAGAAGAAAAAAATCGAAGAAAAAATTTAAGAGAAAAAAAAAAAAAAAAAAAAAAAAAAAAAAAAAAAAATTGTTATAAAAAATAAAAATATTGCAAAGAAAAAGTCTCTAAAATCAGCTTAGGAAAAAAAATGTAAAGAAAAAATTTAAAAGAAAAATGAAAAAAAAAAGTGTTACAAAGAATAAAAATATTGCAAAGAAAAAGTATCTAAAATCAGCAGAAGAAAAAAAATATTAAAGAATAAATTTAAAAGAAAAATAAAATAAAAAAAAAAAAATAAGAAAATTGTTACAAAAAATAAAAATATTGCAAAGAAAAAGTCTCTAGAGTGGAAAAGGTTGATGATGAAAAATGGGGAGACAGAAGTAATTCCACCAACAGCCTTACGTCATACCGCACCTGTCGCCATGTTCGATTGAAGCCACCCTTCTCGTTCACACTCTTCGTTATCGATTCCCATATCTTCTTCTTTAATTCATGTGTTACAACTGAGTTAAAACTTTTTGTCAGGATGTCGGAGTGCTTCGTCGCCAACTCCACCAACACCTCGATCTCAGACGGAGTAAAGTTTGGACTTCTTGAACTCTCACTTTTAGCACTCTCCATTTTTATTCTCATCACTGTTATCACAAGCTAACCTCACTTTATCATGATGTATGAATTAAAATTTTTAACTCGGCCCAAAATAATGTAGAAAACAAGTTGGTTCCGGGAAAAAAAAACCGCAAAATATGAAGAAATAGAACGTTTCGGGTTGGTAACAAACCCTTTATCAACCACAAAAAATTAAAATACACAAAAAAAATTAAAACAGTGAGTCGCCGCTAAGAATGCCAGGCCAAGACTGGAAAAAAAGTAAACAAAGACCTCATTACTCAGAAAAGACAATGGGGCTATTGCACACTTTTGCTATAAGCGATTTAATAGTCAATTATTGCGTAAAAACCTCAAAAAATAACGATGGCGGCACTAAAACTTCCAAAATCCACTCCTAAACTCAATAAACGCAGTTATTTGCGGGAGCGTAATGGTGGCCGAAGGCACCTAACAATGGGAGATTCCACTCTAACAATTCTGAAACTCCATCAAGAAGTGACCAATAAGAGACTACTTTCATTTGACACCGGTGTCACTTGGTGTTGCGGCACCATTCATCGGATGTGGATCATCACTCTGATGACTAATTACTCTGTGAATCATCCTTGTCAGCATAGAAAGAGTGACGAAATAAGATAGGAATCTCCCATTGTATGCTTCGGCCACCATTACGCTCGCGCAAACACTGCGTTATTGAGTTTAGGAGTGGATTTGGAAGTTTTAGTGCCGCCATCGTTATTTTGAGATTTTTACGCCATAATCGACTATTAAATCGCTTATAGCAAAAATGTGCAATAGCCCCATTCACTCAACCATTATGATGTTTGCTTTATGATGTTTACATTAATGCTTTCGTATTTGGCGCTGCTTTAAAGAAACAAAGGTGCCAAACTGTCCTCAGAATTCATTTAAAATCACTAAGCTTGATACGACGAGTCAGATACAGACGGCACAGTCTAGCACAACCCTACAATGGGGATATTGCACACTTTTGCTATAAGCGATTTAATAGTCGATTGAGGCGTAAAAACCTCAAAAAATAACGATGGCGGCACTAAAAACTTCCAAAATCCACTCCTAAACTCAATAAACGCAGTTATTTGCTCGAGCGTAATGGTGGCCGAAGGCACTAACAATGGGAGATTCCTATCTTAATTTCGTAACTCTTTCTATGTTGACAAAGATGATTCACAGAGTAATTAGTCATCAGAGTGATGATCCACATCAGATGAATGGTGCCGCAAGACCTAGTGACACCGGTATCAAATGAAAGTCGTCTCTTATTGGTCACTTCTTGATGGAGTTACAGTATTGTTAGATGGGAATCTCCCATTGTTAGTGCCTTCGGCCACCATTACGCTCCCGCAAATAACTGCTGCTATTGAGTATAGGAGTGGATTTTGGAAGTTTTTAGTGCCGCCATCGTTATTTGTTGAGGTTATTACGCCGTAATCGACTATTAAATCGCTTACAGCAAAAGTGTGCAATAGCGCCATTGGAAAAATCAGCAAATGCTGACGGCAAACTTGCCATGCTCTTAGCTCTTGACGGAATATCTTTCATGAGGCCTTGAAAAATCAGTTTATGAAATATTTGGATCCAAGTTAATATAATATATTTTTTTTATTTTTTTTAATTTTTCACAATTCATACAAAAGGGGCAGCCAATGAGGAGCTATGTGTACAAGTCAAAACAACAACATCAACAAAAAAAAAAGTCTACAAAATTAGACATAGAAAACATAGAATAGACAGTTGATTGGTATTTGTTATTTTGTTATTTGGGTTTAATAGGTCATTCACCTTATGAAAAGCTTTCTCAATCAGGAAATGCTCCAGGACTCTAAAGAATACAGTAAACTCAGACCTTCTGAAGCATTCCTTGATCGAGAGAGGAAGGGCATTAAACAACTGTATAGCGGAGAATCTTACTTCGTTCTCAGAAATATTCAGAGTAATTCTTACATTATCTATATTATGGTGTCTGCTAGAGTAACTATGTTTAGGTAACATGTCATCCGGTGTATTAGGCAGTTATTCAATGCGAACTTGATATATTCTAATAAATACAATGAAGGGACGGTCAAAAGTTTAAATTTTCTGAATAGATCTTGGCAATGGAAATTGTAAGGTTTGTTTCTTAAAGATTTTTTCTGTTCTGTAAAGGCAATTTCTGCGTAGGAACTTCTTCCCCAAAGTGCTATACCATATCTAAAATGGGACACAATGTTTGAGTGATAAAATATTAGTACAGTATTTAAAGAGACTACTTTCACTAGATTTCTAAAAACCCATTTTTGGCATTGAATCTTAGTATTTAGTTACAGCAACTTACGGTAGCTGAATAATATGTATTTGTGAACAATGGAAAGTTTAACTACCACAATATAACTCCATGAATCCATAACATTTATGCAACTTAGCACTGCAATTACAACAAAACAATTAAATAATGGATAAGACTTCGTCTCTTGACCGACTCCTGAAGCCCTCCACTTCACGATTAGACTCTAGAATGAACTAACCGAAGTCTTCGTTGAAACCATGGTAACTTTGGCGTGAACATGCAGATGGTATTGAAGAAGGTTTGTACAGCGATTCTGATTTGTTCAATGAAATCAAACCGTCTGCCTCTGAGAGACTTTTTCAACTCAGGAAATAATCAAAAATCACATGGACCAAATCCATCGACCAAATCAAAATTGCTGTACTTACCTACAAACCTTTTTCAATACCCTCCGTATGAAGGAAAATCAATCCTTGAGAAGAGGGCATATTACGGCTGAGACTCTATGTTAAACATAATGAAAAGTACTTCGAAAAATAGAATAAAGCGGAGTCGAGTCCACTAATTTCAGTCAATTTCAGTAAGATGTTGTTTTTTGTTTTGTTTTTTGGGTCAATTCAACACGTAACTTTCAAAACTGATCAATTTTTAAACTACAGAGTTCTACTTGGTTTTGTTTTATTGATAATTACAAGTACTTTAAGCACACACAAACCGCAATTTGATAGCTGCTTTCGTTTGCTTAAAAAACGAAACTATGCATTAATTTTTGAACACCTTATGTATGAATACCCGATATAAGCAAAAAATATCGCAGTGTTGTTTTTGACCACAAGTTTCAATGTTTTACAATGTTTTTGCATGTACATGTATAATCTTTTTAGACATTTTTCAAATAAACGAAGCTCAGGATACTGATTTTGAAATTAATTTTCTTTTTTATCTAACTTAATTCTTAAATTTTATGCAAATTCATTTTTTTTTTCATTCTTCTCGTTTTATTTGAAAATGTGAGTAGTTATACAAAATATGAGTCAAACGAGGTGAAATACGAGCTTTGCAGGTCAAAATATGTCACAAGGCTCGGAAGAAAGGTATCTGGTCGTAAAAACTTAGGTTATAATGCTTATCAGAGGCAAACATTTAGGTATGTGGCCGTGCCACCGAAATATAAAATTTCTAATACGGCCTTTTCGGCAAAATGACCACATACCACTAGCAATGCTTTCACCAAAATCTCGTGCGCCCACAAGTTTTGGATTTTTTCTTATATTTTCGAAGTTTGGCAACGCTGTCGTCGTTCTGTGTGGCGTGTGCCATGTGCCATAGCTGAGGATGTTGTCTAGTGTGTTGTTGGGTGAGGTGAGCCAAAGTTCCAGTGTTGCCAGTAGTGGTGGCTCGTGAAAAATCAATAACTGTTTATCTCCCTTGAACTTATGCGAAAGTATCGATTATTTGGAGGTTCAATTGAATCTTCGAGGAATCGATTCTTTTCTATTGGTTTATATGGAGGATATATCGATCGGTATCGCAATCCACGAGCCGCTGCTGCTTGCCAGATGACGCAGACGAATCTTCATATTTTACAATGATTTAGATGGATGTGTCTGGAGATTTATTTATTTATATTTTATTTTCTATTTATTCATTTATGTTTTCGAATTTTACTGCCGCACAAGGCGATAGAAGCCTGTGGGCACTTGTATAAGTCACAACAACAATAACAGTTATTAACTGAATAAAACATAGAAATAATAAAGGTTACAAAAGAAAATTCTTTAAATTAATTATTTAAAACGCAAAAGTGTTGACAGTCTATAATACGCTTTGTTTTTTTGCATTTGATAGTACTCTTTTATAATGTAAAAGGGGTTAGCTATAGAAAATACTTTAACTATCAATAGAAGGTTTGCCCTTAGAATCAACAAATAACCGTTTCAACTCTTCGGGCAGCTTATTAAAAAAAATTAGAGCATCTCTCTTTCAAATTTAATTTCTAAATGAATTTTTTATGGGTATTCCGTGCTATAAGTGTTTCATGACCAACATTCTGTGGGCAATTATTATTATTCCATAAAATTTCATGGAATTCCGTGGGCCGTTTGTAGGATTCCATAAGATTTTGCTTGTAATTTCATGGAAAAATAACAATTACCCACGAAAATTCATGGTACACTTTTACCTGTGTTCATGTCTTCACCAATATATCTATAGCTCTTAAGTTATCTTCGGTTTTTTATTTTATTTTTTCTTTGTCAATAAACCCTAAAATTATCGTTTGTGTTACTGTGGCATACATTTATAGTGAAAAGACAGTCATGATCCTAAACTCTATGAACAGATTATTCCGTTTATATTTTTAGCACAAACTGGCAACCATGCAAAGCTCCATATTTCCGCGTAAACGAGAATCGATCGACAGTCGGCTCGTGAGAACCGGTCCACACGAGAGCGCGCGCGCTTAGCGTGAACGCCTGACACAGTGTAACAAACCGCCAACTATCTCAAGCAGCGAATATTTCGATTTTTTTTTTTTTTTTTTATTTATGTATTTTCTCCTTGTGGACGCAGATTTTGCCAGCTGGTTTTTATAATTCAAGTATAGATAGACCCTGCCAATTTTAACCGATAAATTTTATGGTGTCAGCAATTTTTATTAGCTATCCTCCCACATGATCCGCTGCTGCACGCATGCTCACAACATATGGAATAAGATCAGCTGAAGAGCTTGAACTCTCAATAATATCGACTCTGTAACAGATTTATATCTTCCAAAAAGTTTCCGTAAAGTGTGCTAAACTTTTAAAAGCTGGGGAAGTATACCACCCCTCACCCTCTTCACCTTTCGCACAGTCGGGAAAGAAAATAATGTCCGAGTCAGACGTCTCCTTGAAGGAAGCCACCCGCGACACTTATCGCAATGAATTTAAGCATTGCAGGTGGTCTACCTCAAGGAGTCGCCTGACATTCTCATTGTGCTCTATGCCAGACCTCTGTGTGTGTTGACAATTTTTATCAAATTTATTACAATGGCAATTACGATGACAATTTTTTACACAGAAAAGTAAATTACACAATTTCAATAAAGTAAAGAGTCCCCAAACAATGTTTTAACATTTTAACTGCAAAACAAGGTTTGGACAATTTACAAAGACAATTTACAATGGCCATTACGATGACAATTTTCATCGAATACCGGACTTTCGTGGAGTTTTTCTGTTGCTTAACGCCAGCTAACAGGTCACTCCTAACACCCATCTCATTATTTATCTAGTGAAGCTTCACTGTCCCTTCATTCCCAGGTAACAGATCGTTTCTTACTCTAATTACATATATTTGGGCCAGTCACCAATGCCTTCCCATTGGACAGACTTGCGATTCCCAAGTACAATTTGCAAAACCCAAATCCCATACTGAATTTTTAGGAACCCACCGATCTGTTTGAAGTCACTCACCGGTCGTTTCGAAGTTATACCCCTTTTGGCTTCAAACATGGTATCTCTTAAACCACACGAAATACAACATACATGTTATTATTCTGAACAAAAACACGGTTGAAACCAAATAAGAATGATTAAATAACAAAAAGTCACTGCTTGCAGAACAGAGGAGAGGAAACGCTTTCGTCCACAAACGAATCCAAGACAATTTGCGTTAACTTAGGAAATAACCACAACTAAAGATTACAATTTTATAAACGATTTTCATCAACACAAATACAAATGAAGTCACACTCGGTGATTGATGTTTGGGAGCTAACAAAAATATTCAAAATCGCCCATTCTAATCTTAAATGATTTTTGCGGATTTATCCCAAACAAAATATCTAAATAGCCGGAGCCACAGATTAAGTCGAGCCGAGACACTTACTCTTTCTTTACCCGAGAAAGGCATAAGGTTGAAGTGATGCGGGTAACAACACCTTTGATACTTAAAACTAGGTCAAATTCGGGAGACTAGAAACAAATGGTACATGACGGTACACATAACTAGACAAGACAAAGCCGGGTATATTCCCCTCTGAACAACTTAACTAAAACGGAACTAAAAAAAAATGAATTACAATACTTGAAGCTGCTCACATACATTAGATACGCATACATACACATATAGATAAACACAAATAGGAATACATAATAAGAGGAGAATTCCCCTGCGAACACTACGCTAAATACCATACAAAATGTAGAGTCTCGTGACTTTTTCTTTTA